>MCJB01049796.1:264390-307646 GCA_002018475.1 Nicotiana obtusifolia
CCCCCCCCCCCAAATGTTTCTCTTAGATTCACCAATCAAATGCCGAAATAAAAGATATAATCATGAATAATAATCAAATTCGAGTCAAGAACACTTATCCAATACAAGTGGGTGATCAAAAAATGACAACGTAAAGGTCTGGCCAGCGATACCGTTTGTGAACACGCTCAAAGCATCAAGTTCGTGAAGCACAACCCTGCACTGGCCCAAAAATACCCTTCGCGAATGATGGTTATCACCTGCAAATGCGACACATACACGGGCACTGGCCTACGCAAATGTTGTCAACCTCTCGCGAACACGAAGGCCAAACACCTGATTTCCCCATCTTGCCTTCCTTTTATGCGAACGAGAAGGCCACTACACACCATGCTTCACAAATGCAACCTACCAATCGTGAACGCAAAGGGAAAAATGCCTTAGCTCCAAAATAATCCTTGATCTCGATCGCGAAGCACACCAGCAACTTCAGACATTCCAAACTTCACCAAAAGATCCGAAATCCATCCAAAACACTCCCGAGCCGCTCGGGATCCCATCCAATCATACCAACCAGTCCTAAAACGTAATAGAAACCTACTTGGAGTCTAACGTCACACAAAGTAACATCAAAACTACAAATCATATCTCAATTCAAGCTTATTGAACTAATCAACTTCTAACTTTCAAAACTCATGCCGAACCATGTCTAACCAACTCGGAATAACTTCAAAGTTTGCATGTAAATCCCAAATGAGATAATGAACATATTCCAACTTTCAGAACAACAATCTGAACGCGATAGCCTCAAAGCCAACTTCCGATCAAACTATAAACTTTCCAAAACTTCAATATCCAACTTTCGCTAAATAGAACCCAATTAACCTTGAACCTCAAAATGCAAATCTGGACACACGCTTAAGTCCAAAATCACCATACAAACCTATTGGAATTATCAAAACACCATTCGGTGGTCGTTTACATAGAAATCAAACCTTGGTCAACTCTTATAACTTAAGCTTCCGACCATGGAACTAAGTGTTCCAATTTTCCCCAAAACCTTTCCGAACCCAAACCAACTTTTCCCGCAAGTCACATAACAATAAATACATTTATGAGGAGCATCAAATGGAGGAAAGATGCTCAAATACATAAACCGGCAGGTCAGATCATTACATTGATCCAAAGTAAGTTAAGGTTACAGACCCTTGAAGTTGGGAAGAAAATTTTCTTCAAAAATTGCCTCGCACGAAGTTTAGGTTTCAAAAATAGAATAAAATAAGCTAATCCTGAATTTGTCTATTTTTTCACAACTGTAGATGTCGCAATTAGGAACTCTTGTTTGCAATTGAGATATTCTCAAAAGCAAACAACTGGTCGGAAATGTGAACCAGCCCTTGAGCCACTTATTTCACAATTGAGACTGAGGTATCATAATTGCGATCATTGCAAATATGACTAGAACCTCCCAAATTATAATAAAGAAACCATTGCAAAGGCGAGCTAAGCTTCGCAAATGTGAAGCTTCCCAAACCTCCACCATTATTGCAAATGTGAGCTAGCAGTCGCAAATGCGAGACTCGCATTTGCAAACAAGCCATTGCAAATGCAATATCGGCAGCACCAGCAATGTCGAACTCTGCAAACTCAGTTCGAGAACAATATGAAATTTACCTAATCCTTTCGGCCCCATTCTAAACATCCACAAAGCTAATAACCTCATACAAACTCGCTCGCAAACTCAAAATAACAAAATAATATCTACAATGAACAATCAAGCATCAAAAGTCAAGTATTCATATGTTCATAACTTCAAAATTTTAATTTCCTATAATAAGCGCCAAAATGACCTTGGATCATCGGGATCGTAACAAAACATGCGCACAAGCTTAAAATCATCATATGAACCTACAGAAATCATAAAAATGCCAATTCGATGTCATTTACTCATAATGTTGACCGTCATCAACTCCAACTATTTTCAAATTAAAAAATTAAGTTTTCGTTGAAAAAATCACATTAATTTCCCGAAAATCAAAGCGGAACATGCACGCGAGTCATAAATCATCAAATTATGATTTTCAAAATCATAAAGCACGAAACAGAAATATAGAAGTCAAAACGACCTATCGGGTCACTATAACAATACTCTATTTATTACTTTATCACTTGTCGACCGCGTATACTTTTGTGTACACTCAACCCCATCAATATGCAGATAAAATATTGAAAGATCATCACTTCAATGCAAATGAAGGTGACAATAACTGCAAGAGTTATTGTGGTCTTTGTGGATATTTAACTTTTACCAAATAATCCAGGTATAAATTGGAGAGATAAATTGCTTCCGGAATGTTATTTGCATTTGGGAGTCTAAGCCTAGCATAATTAATTTCTTAATAGTCATTAGAGAGTACTTTTGAATTTATAAAAATAGGAATAAGTAGGAAAAATAGGATAAAAGCTAAAAATGCATGTAGTAAATTAAGAATAAATTCACATTTATTCACTTCGAAAATTAAAGAGCCTTTTAATAAAATATATTATTTCAAATTTTTTGAAACATTCTTCAACTATTCCCCACTTGTTACGAGAAATTTTAAAAATTTTGATACATTAATCTAGTAACATGCATCATTATAGTGGTGCCTTTTGGACTTGAACTATTAGCTAGTGAAGATATTCTAAATCATTGACTACTTGGTGAATGAATCTAGAACTAAGTTGTTCATTAAATGAAGTGAGAGAATACCCCACACGCATTATTATTTTTTGGTAAAAATCATAAACTTTGACACCTTATGGCCATGTGTCCTGCATCTTTTTATCTAAGTGCTTTGAGATTCTTTTTAAAGATCTTATTGAAGCGGCCTCCACTCTATACTTAGAGTGATGAATTCATCAAGTGTAACTTCGCTAATCCAACTAAATAATCTACGAGCTCATTAACAAAATTTAATCTCACTCTCCTTCATAATAAAGTATTTGTAAATCTATCAAGAGTGTTCCTACACACCCTAATCAAAACTGAACTTATAGATTCATTTAAGTGAATAAAATCACATCCTCCTTAGCATTAGGAATATTCCCATCAATCACAATTTTTATTGCGAATGTGAATTTAATTAATGTGGTCAATGATTATAACATTACTTATTTATCCCTTTGAACCTAAGATAATATCATTAGGGAGGATTTTTATAAAGTACAATCAATCCACAACAAGCTTATTTCCCATCTCTCCACAACTCTATATCACTAACTCTTTGCCTAACCCTTCAGATAAAGGATCTGCTATATTAAACCTGGACTACATATATTGAAGGAATATTAGTCATCCTCCAATAATGTTGTGTTACGTGATTGTGTTTGAGAGAAACTTGTTTTGATTTTTCATTATATTAATCACTTGAAGCACGAAATATAGTAGCTTTATTATCATAATTAATAGTCAAAGGTAACATTTTCTTTACTCCATGGCGGAATATCTATCAGAATACTTATTAGCTTGTCATCTCCTTCTCCAGCAGAAGATATAGCTAGTAAATTCCGATTATATTGTTAAGTGAGTAATGCATGTCTGCTTCTTTGATTTTCAAGAGTTTGTTGCTCCAGCTAAAATAAAAATTCAACTAGTAATAGACTTAGATTCATTCAGATTATAATCCAAGTAACATCACTGTAGCCTTCAAGAGCTACGACAAATGTAGAATAATAAAGGACACCATTAATCTTGTCCTTAAAGTACCTTAAAACGCGGATTAAGGCATTCCAAAGTTCAAATCTAGGTTTACTAGTGAACTTGCTCAAGGTTCCAACTATATAACTAATATATGGCCTAGTACAATACATGGCAGACATAAGACTCCAAAAATCTGAGAATAACTTAATTGATCAACAACACCACTAGAGTTTCACACTAGTTAGATTCTATGGCGAAAAGGTGTAGGAGAAGGCTTGTCATGAAAATGACAAACCTCTTTAGAATGTTTTCACTATAACTTAACTGAGTAAGAGTCAAGCCATTAATTGACCTTATATTCTTAAATGTCTAAAATCACATCATGAAGTCTCTCTAAGATCTTTCATTTTAAATTGTGAAGCAAGAAACAATTTAGTGTCCTGGACTCATTAAATAACAGCTCCAAATATCAACATCACCTACATATAAATAAATTAAAACACAAGAATTTTCTTGAAATTTACAAAATATGAAAATATCACTATCATTAGTGTTGATACCTAATTTTATCCTCATGTTTTACAAAGTATCTTATATACTTTAAAATATCATTTTGCACTATTACCCAACTTATAGGCGTTGTGTAAGTATTTTATGTAATTTCAAAGTTTTAAAATTGATTTTTTCTTGTATTTTAATTACTCAAATATTTATTAATTATCCCTTCAAATCATATTTGGGTGACCTAATCATCCAAATTTACTACTTATACCCACATACATTTTTATAATATTTTATCCTATTTTTACATAAATACATTTGCATGTTTTACTAATTTCTATATTCGTTGCAATAATTGCCTATATTCTATAAAATAATTGCATTTATTATATCATTTTTTCAAAATAGCATTTTATATTTTTAGAATATTGAGTTATTATTTTTAATCATTTTATTTCACAAAAAATATTTTTTTTACTATTTATTAGACGTTTTAATTATTTTATTTCAATTAAATTTCGGTGTTCTAAAATAGGCCAAAAATTAGGCCAATTCTCTGAACTATTTTAATGGTCCAAATGCCTAAAACCTCAGGCCCAGTCCCCTTAGCCCAAACCAAACGACTCCATTGACTCAAGTTGGTTGCGACCTACTAAACGATCCGCCCCACTCATGTTTTAGTCCTGGCCGTTGATCTCTTAAGATCAATGGCCCTCGCTCACCCAGCCCTTTTTAATTCACCTAAGCCGAAAAATCTACCCCATTTCTCACCTAACAGCTGCCCCCAAACCCTCTCGAACGTTCTCTCATCTCCAAGAGAAACCTTACCCGCCCCCACTCAAACCCTATCCCAATCCGATATTACATGAAAATCATCCATGTTTCCTTTCCTTTTTTGCATCTCCTCAACGTTACAGTGTTTTTCATACTGAATTACTAATGGAAGATAAATCAATGGGTGTCCGTTCTTCTTCGATTCTATATTATCTCCATGTTCTTGACTCGATGCATTCACTGCCAAGCTATATGGGAGCGATTCAGTGAGATGTTTAACTATTTTTTGTCTCCGTCTGGAACTAGGGTTCCCCTGGTTATTCTCCTAATTTGATTCTAAATCGATTTTACATGCTCTACTTTGCTTATTTATGTTTGATTGACTGTGTTTCCTTGTTTGTATGTTTGATTTTTGCTACTATAAAAACCCCTTCCTCAGCTACCCTGAGACAGACCTGGACTACTGTTATTCTCTCACTCTCACACTTTCTATACTATTATGCACTCTTGATTGTGGCCGGCAGAAAGTCAATGCCACTGGATTCCTCTCTATCAACCTCCCTAGTGCGAGCACTGCTCAGGGCTCATAGAAGCTCCTGTAAACTCCGACACACTAGGATTTGGGGTTTTTTGTTGTTCTATTTGCTACTGATATTCAAGCTGTTGAAATTTGTGAACCAATATGACTTCAATATTGTGTTATTTTCATTCGTAATCCTACTTGCTTTGAAGCTATTCTGCAATTCTGAATTTCCTAGTATCAAAACCTAATTAGATTTGAAACTTCAATATATGCTCATTATGTTCAGCTTGAATGATTTTGACCATCTTTATCCTGCTCTAATATTCTGATCACCTATTGTTTGTTCTGAGTCTTTTCTCATGCCTTGTCTTAGATGCTCGTATTGAAATTCGTAGGGAATCATCCCCCACCCAGAACTTGCTTTAATGAACTTCTTTCTGTTAAATCCTTTATATGGGCTCTACTGTTTTCCCTGCTTACATGAAATTGTTGTCTCAATTTTTTAACCAAACATGTTGCTTTGTTGCGAGAACTTTAATGTGGTGTTTGGTCAATCTTGCACTCATTAGTATTGCTTATGCTTCTGGTTGAATCCCCATACACTTAGTTTCTGCTATTATGCATTGTCGACTGGTTTATGTTCTAGAGTCTGCCTGTTCTATTTAACCTTAAGATGATATATCTTCCTGCCATGATTCTTTTGGACTTGGGAATCTTTGTGTTATACTCAACATGATTAGGCTTCTTATTGATTGTTATAGATCATGCATGCTTGCCTGTTTGTTATGTATAATTACATTCCCTGACTATGACTCTGTCAAAACTTCATGACTTAGACTACTAGGATTAAAATCCCTTTTAGACTAACTATGGATCGTGCTTTACCCTAAACTCACTCTAGAAATCTTAGCACGTTCATCTTGTAGCTATCTGGTGTGCTTACCCTATTAACCCCAAGTGGCATGTCTCCTCAACTCTCCTAATGTTGTGTTTATGCTTAGCATGCTATTACCTGCTGAATGATTAAACCTGTGTTGTTAGTTTGCCGTATCAAACTTACCATGTTGAAACTAAGCCATACTGATTCTCCTAGTTTTCATGGTCTTTTGTTTAATCAATCGTGTCACTCTTGCTTTTTCAATGCAAATATGTTTCCTATAAACCCTGCCATCATGTCCCTATGGGAGTTGTCTTTAGTAGGCTTCATAATTGTTTAAATGATTGCAATGTGTGATTCGTTCGTTTATGGAGTTAAGTTGTTAATTCGCAAACTGCTAGGTAAGTGGGACTTCCATCTGGGGTTGATTCAGGCCGATGTATGGGCTTGAGCTGTGCAATTGATACACTCTAATGTTTGAGTTGAGTTTGGGTTTGGGTCTGCAACTTGTGTGAAGAATGAGCTTGTTGAAGGCCCAGGCAGTACTAGGTTATCTCCTATCGGGCCTGCTCTATTTGTTTCGGCTTGTCGTCATTTCAATTTTGTGATATTTGAGAATATTTTCCTTTTATTTCTGGGCCTGTAATTATTTGTAAACAAAAAATTTGGGAGTTAGTGAAATGGGGGAACGAGTATATTCTATTTTTGAATAAAGGGGTAGAAAACATGCCTATAGGGTCTAAATACTTTATTTGCTATCTTGTTTGCCACATTATATTCCCATGAACTATTTGCATATAGACATCATGCTTATAGGCCATCGACCCCGTATATTCATCAAAAGAACTTGATTTAGGACCTTAATCAATTCTAATATTGACCATGTCAGCAAGACTTCTACATGCTTAGGGAATATGTCTATAGGATTCAAATTGAACTTATTTGCTACTTGCTTAGCTTATTTTTGCTTCTGCGTAGATAGCATGCTTATAGGGTTCTGCTTTAAGGAATTGAAACTGTCATGTTGTTGCTTCTTTCCACTGTATGGATCACCTAGAAAACATGCCTATAGGGATAAACAAAATGAGTACCGGTTCTTAATTACTTCCCAAATATCAGCTGTTTAGAGAACATTCATATAGGGTATTACAACTCATTTAGAAAGCATGCCTATAGGAACAAATGAGATTAATTCTGTGCTTTCAATGGTCTCACTGCCCTGGCACAAACAACCTAGAGATTATGCCTATAGGTCTTAATAAGTATTACAATCAGCAGCGTCGTTAAGATAATTCGCCTAGAAGTACTGCTTATGGAATTCAATCACATAGAAACAATGCCTATAGGCCCTAACATTTTTAATGCCTTTCAGTTCAAAACCTACCTATGCCAGTTTCTGCATAATCTAGAATCTTGTTAGCCTAACATTCATAGCTGCTTTGCGTGCATCTGTGCCTATGTGTGGAGGCCAACTTGAGCCCTTATTGCAATTATGTGCAGTCCTACTTGTTTTGAATGCGCGCCTAATTTTATCCTTTGAGCATATTAAGTAATGTCTAGGACCACCAAGTAGTAGGTCCAAAGCCTCCTGGACCATAGGCATGGGACGGGTAACGCATGCATAGGACGCTGTTTAAAATCGAACTAGAACGCTTTAGGTAAACAACTTTAAGATAGAAATTGGGTAGCAAGATATGATAGTCTGTGCCTGCTAAATAATATGAGTAACCCCTACCTTAAGGGAGTTGCGAAGTATTATTTATGTTGCAAGAGGTGATTTTTTAGGCTTAAAAACTTAGGACTCCCCATATACTTTTACTAGTTGCACCCCTATTTATTTCAACTTAGATCAAACTAGGTTGTACCTTATAAATATTACACCAATCACTTATTAATGTATATTTTACATCCTTCATATGCGCAATCTTCTTTATGCTTGTTTCACATTGTAGTTGGATATTTAGATCCCCTATCTTCCTTTAATTTACTTGATCATATAGGAAAATAATAATTCAATGATCCCACAAAGCGTAAAATTTGGCGGGAACCACAGTTGTGGATCTCGAAGAGTGCCAAACCTCTTCTCTTCGAGGTAATTTTAACCCTTACCCGATCTTTGGTCGTACAGACCAGTTCCTATCAGAGTTATTTACATGTAGGTTCCCTAACGCACCTTAAAATAAATTAAGTGGAGACTCTTCTTTTTTAGTTTCCATCTAAAAGAGTTGTCACATGTCGAAACCCGCTTTCGCAAGAAAACAGGGCGAGACAGCATTGCGACTTTGCTGGGGATACTAAGGCTCTTACCGTAACGAACTTTTCGCCTGTGTTAATGGGTTGTTTGACTTCTCTCATATACATCCCTTCCCTATTACCCTTATTTGCTTAAAATTGCTATATCATGTACATCCCCTCCCTATTTTTCTTATTTGCTTAAAATTACTATATCATGTGCCTTCCGTCCCTATCTCCCCTATTTGCATCATTTAATTACATTCTCGAACTTTTTTGTAAGTTAAGCTGACTTCTCTCCTTTTCATTCCTTTTTCTTTTCCTTTTCATATCTATCTTTATCGTATTATTTACTAATCCTACGTGCTTTCATCGTGCAAAATATCTTTCAATGTGTTATTATTTTTTGCATAAAGCATGCTTTCAACATCATACTCCAATAGTGCTTATTAGCATCATAGCGGCGCTTGATGAGTGTTCATGCTTTCCTAAAATACCTTTTTAAACCGAAAAGGCATATTAGCAGTAGACTAATCGATCAGCGGTGCAGTTGACTGTCCTGTGCCTTTCCTCTCAAGTCATCCACTTGAGAGTATCAGTCTAGACCTTTCTAGAAACCCCACTATGATTTAAAATGTACATGCATCATACTAAACCTGGTATGAATTTAAACGTCATTAATGCATTACTCCGTTTAGATAACATTGTCAAAAGTCCAAAGAGATTTCCAAAATCCCAAAGGACACCATCATATTATGTGCATTACTTGGAGAAAACATGTCGACATGTTGACCGTAATTGCGTGAATAGTCAAAAATGGAGAGGGGAAGGGCTAATATTTATTTGTTTGCAGAAAATGAAGAACGAAATCCCCAGGTTTGGTATGGTCTAGAATATCCCACTTATGCTAATTGATTGGTGGAATGACCTTGCACCATGTGACAGAAATCATGTGATGATAGTACTGGGTAACCTGTTGTCTTTGCTGAATATTCGACCCAATAGGGAATTAATTAAGGCAGCCACCATGTTTTGAGATGAAAAGAGAGCTATCATCCGATTTGGAAATATAGAAATGACTCATTTTTTGGAAGAGATAGGGGGCTTCGCCAAGTTGCCATGGGATAGTCCGGGTCTGTTGGTGCTAGAAAATGGCACCCACGCTGCCACGACCCAAAACTCGACCTGTCGTGATGGCGCCTATCGTAGTACTAGGAAAGCTGACATCTCACACATACTAACACTTTTAAAACAAAAATATTCGGAAGTAAGTATAAATAATTATGAATTTCGGAAATACTGGATATGAACCTCAAAATCAATACAAGAATCCTCCCAAAATATATGAGTTTTACGGAGTACATAAGAATCTATATATATAGCATCATAGTCTTGTACACTGTCTGGAAGGTAAGACAAAATACATAAAACTGAAAGATAGGGGAAGGAGGATCAAGGTCTGCGGACGCCAAGCAGCTACCTCGACGATCTCCGAACAGGTAGACACCACAATCTACAGCCGTCGTGCCTAGAAATTCCTGAATCTGTACACGAGGTGCAGGGTATAGTGTGAGTACAACCAAATCAATAAGTATAAAAAATAAACAGGGAAAGGTAAGAGGAGCTTAATTTGTTGAAGTCACTAGTTAAATCAGTACAATTCTATCTTCTTCTTTATTTTTTATTAACATATTATGAGATTTAAAGCTAGCCCATAAGGCTTCGTGATATGAATATCCGTGTGTGCATGTGCAGTGGTCCTCAAATACCCTGCTCAACAGTATTATGGCATGTAGGGAAAAGAAAACAAGTTAATTAGATAAATGATCAACAAACTACAAGTTTCACACACTGCAGACAACTCACGCACTGCACAGACAACTCACGTGCTAACAATAGAATCTGCACGGACAACTCACGTGCGACACAGACAACTCACGTGTAAATAATATCAATATATGGATCCGCACGGACAACTCACGTGCCAATAAAATCATTATATGGATCCGCACGAACAACTCACGTGCTGCACGGACAGCTCACGTACCAATAACATAATCCGCGCGGCATAGCTGCATGCCCCAGTCAAAAATATCATACCAAAAGCAATGAAGCAAGTGTACAAGTATATCATGAATGAAATAAGATTCTTCTATCCCTGGACTGGTATAAATAACATTTTAAAGTGTAGGCATGTGCAGAGTCTGCTATCGTAGCCCACTCTGGAAATTTCATTAATGAAAGGCATTTATCAAGTTCATTCAAGGATTACACCTCTAAGTAGACTCATCATGGCTCAATTAGATCACATAAATTGTTACCACATGTTAGATATCGAAGCTATAAGCTTAACAGTCATTTCTGGGCTTATAGGAGCCCGAGCACGACCCAAACATGAATACACAACCCCGGTGCCTGCACACGGGATCATCCCCACACATGTGCGCACCCAAGCACACGTGGCTATCACAACAATTTAGGCAACTTATGCCTCAACCGAGTTTAAACACGACACTCACCTCAAGCAACTCGAATCACTCCGCTAGCAAGCCCTTGCCTAGCGAATCGGCCTCCGAGTGCCTCGAATCTAGCCATAAATAGTTTGATACAATCAACACGATCTAAAGGAATCAATTCCATACGAATATACCAAGTTCTTAAATCAAAAGTCAAAAAGTAACTGTCAAACCGACCCCCAAGCCCACGTCTAGAAGATAAAAGTCACAAAATCCGGAAACTCATTCAACCACGAGTCCGATCGTACCAAATTTACCAAAATCTACTACCAAATCGACCCCCAAATTCCCAATTTAAACTCTCCAAATCCCTAGCCTCAACTCCAAAAATTACATCTCAAAACCACACATTCTAGGTGGGAAAATCAATGGTGAAACATAATTATTGAATAAATTTAACCACAAGTGACTTACCTCAAGAAACCCCTCGAAAATCCTGTCAAAAATCGCCTAATCCCGAGCTTGAACTGTTTAAAATGAAGAAAATCTTGGATCCCTCGAATTTAAACACTGCCCAGGCTTTTAAGCACCTGCAGAGCCTGGGCTCGCACTTGCGCTCCCACTGTTATGGAGAAAAACTCTCTTCTGCGAAACTCACTTAACAACCGACCAAGCGCACCTACGGTCCCAGCTTTTACGACTCCCATGCTGCCCGTCCAAATCCGGTTTTGTGGTCGACCTCGCGTAGATGCGCATTGGCATCTGCAAAAAAATTTCCGCGCTTGCGAACCCCAGTGAATTTCCTCCTCTTCGTAGCTGCGCAAAGCTTAGCCGCATATGTGGTTCCGCACCTACGGCCAATCCCACTGCAGGTGCGATGACACTAGATCTGCAGTACCTCAGCATAACAATTATGCCAAATTCGATATGTTTACCATCCGAACTCCACACGAGGCCCCTGAGACCTTAACCAAACATACCATAAAGTCCTAAGACATGATAAGAACTTAGTCGAGCCCTCAAATCACATCAAACAACATCAAAACATGAATCGCATCCCAATTCAAGCCTATTGAAACAAAGGAGATTCCAACTTCTACAAATGACGCCGAAACCTATCAAATCACGTCTAATTGACCTCAAATTTTGCACACAAGACAAAAATGACACTACGGACCTACTCCAACTCCTAGAACCCCAATCCGAGCCTGGTAACCACAAAGTCCACTCTCGGTCACACTTTTAAATTTCCAACTTTTGCCATTTCTAGCCTAATTCAACTATAGACCTCTAAATCGCAATCCGGAGATGCTCCTAAGTCCAAAATCACCCAGCGGAGCTAACAGAATCATCAAAACTATATTCCGGATTCGTTTAAACATAAGTCAACATCCGGTCAACCCTTTTCATTTACGCGTCCAACCTTTAGACTAGGTGTCTCAACTCATTACGAAACCTTTTCGGACCCGAACCAACTAGCCCGACAAGTCACATAGCAGTCATAAAGTACAAAATGAGTAGTAAATAGGGTAACGGGGCTACAACCCTCAAAACGACCGGTCGGTTCATTACATCCTCCCCCTCTTACAAACGTTCATCCTCGCATGGGTCTAGAAACGTACCTGGAGTCTCAAATAGTTGTGGATATCTGCTCCCATCTCCCGTTCGGTCTCCCAAGTAGCCTCCTCAATAGGCTGGACTCTCCACTGCACCTTCACTTAAGCTATGTCCTTTGACCTCATCTTTCGAACCTGCCGATCAAAAATGGCCATCGGCTCCTCATCATAAGTCAAATCACCATCCAACTGAACCGTGGTGAAATCCAGAACATGAGACGGATCACCGCCATACTTCTGGAGCATCGAAACATGAAACACAGGATGCACACTCGATAAACTTGGTGACATGGCAAGCTTGTAAGCCACCTTTCTGATCCTCTGAAGTACCTGAAACGTCCTAATATACCGAGGGCTCAACTTGCCCCTCTTCTCGAACCTCTTAACACCCTTCATGGGTGACACCTTGAGCAGTACCTTCTCCCTAACCATAAAAGCAGCATCATGAACCTTCCTATCGGCGTAACTCTTCTGTCTAGATTGCGCCGCACGAAGTCGATCCTGAATCAATTTAACCTTGTCTAAAGCATCCTAAACCAAGTCAGTACCCAATAACCTAGCCTTGTCGGGCTCAAACCATCCCACTGGAGATCGACACAGTCTCTCATACAATACCTCATACGGAGTCATCTGAATACTCAATAGGTAGTTTTTGCTCTGGGAAACTCCGCGAGCAGCAGAAACTGATCCCAAGAACCCCCGAAATTAATGACACAAGCACGTAGCATATCCTCCAATATCTGAATAGTGCACTCTGACTGGCTGTCCGTCTGAGGGTGGGTGAAATGTTGTACTCAACTTAACCTAACGGATGTAAATCTCAACCAACCGCTAGGAAGAATAAGTAGTCCCAACTAGAATGAAGTGCGCGGACTTGGTCAGCCGATCCACAATCACCCAAATAGCATCAAACTTCCTCGAAGTCCGTGGGAGCCCAACTACAAAATCCATGGCGATACGCTCCCATTTTCACTCAAAAATCTCAAGCCTTTGAAGCCATCCACTCGGTATCTATGGCTCATACTTCACCTGCTGACAGTTAAGGCACCGAGTTATGAACCCCACTATATCCTTCATCATTCTCCTCCACCAATAATATTGTCTCAAGTCCTGATACGTCTTTTTGGCGCCTGGATGAATGGAGTGCCGCGGACTGTGAGCCTCCAGGATAATCAACTCACGCAAACCATCTACATTGGGCACACAGAGCCTGCCCTACATCCGCAACAAACCGTCATCTCCAATAGTAACATCTCTAGCATCACCATGCTGAACCGTTTCCTTAAGGACAAGAAAATGAGGATCATCGTACTGGCGCTCTCTGATGCAATCATATAAGGAAGACCGAAAAATCATACAAGCTAGAACCCGACTGGGCTCCGAAATATCTAATCTCACGAACTGGTTGGCCAAGGCCTGAACATCAACAAAAATGAATGCAAGGCTACCGATACTCACCGCCTTTCTACTTATGGCATCGGCTACCACATTGGCCTTCCCAGGATGATACAGAATGATAATATCATAGTCCTTTAGCAGCTCCAACCATCTCCGCTGCCTCACATTTAGATCCTTTTGTTTGAACAAGTGCTGGAGGCTCCGATGATCTGTAAATACCTCACAAGGCACACCATAGAGATAGTGCCTTAAAATCTTCAATGCATGAATGATGGCAGCCAACTCCAAGCCATGAACAGGGTAATTCTTCTCATGGGGATTCAACTGACGCGAAGCATAAGCAATCACTCTACACTTCTGCATCAAGACACATCCAATACCAATCCGAGAAGCATCACAATACACTTTATAAGAACCAGAGGCAAGAGGCCAAACTAGAAATGGAATTGTGATCATGGCAGTCTTGAGATTCTGAAAGCTCTCCTCGCACTCATCCGACCACCTAAAATGAGCACCCCTCTGGGTCAATTTGGTCAAAGGCGATGCAATAGATGAGAAACCCTCCACGAAGCGACAATAATAATAGGGCAAGCCGAGAAAGCTCCAAATCTCCATAGTTGAGGACGGTCTGGGCCAACTCTGAACCGCCTTAATCTTTTGGACACCACGTACCCCAAGAATGCCACTGAACTAAGCCAAAACTCACACTTAGAGAACTTGGCATAAAGCTTCTCCTCCCTCAACTGCTGCAACACAACCCTCAAATTATGGACATGCTCCTCCTGGCTACGAGAGTACACCAGGATATCATCAATGAACACTATGACAAACGAGTCGAGATAAGGCTGAAATACATTGTTCATCAGATGCATGAATGCTGCTAGGGCGTTGGTCAGCCCAAAAGACATCACAAGGAAGTCATAATAACCATAACTGGTCCTGAATGCTGTCTTTAGAATATCCATGTCCCAAATCTTTAACTGGTGGTACCCAGACCTTAAATCCATCTTAGAGAATACCCTCGCTCCCTGAAGCTGGTCAAATAGATCATGAATGTGCGTCAAAGGATACTTGTTTTTGATTGTGAGTTTGTTCAACTGCCTATAGTCGATGTGCATCCTCATAGTACCATTCTTCTTCTTTACAAACAGAATCGGTGCACCCAAAGGTGACACACTAGGCCTAATAAACCCTTTATCAAGAAGTTCCTGAAGTTGTACTTTCAATTCCTTCAACTCAGCTGGTGCCATACGATACGGAGGAATAGAAATGGGCTGAGTGCCGGGCACCAAGTCAATACCAAAGTCAATATCCCTGTCGGGCGACATGCCCGACAGGTTTGCAAGAAACACATTCGAAAAATCTCACACCACCAGAACAGAGTCAATAGTAGGAGTATCAGCACCAACATCCCTCACAAAGGCCAAATATGACAAACATCCCTTCCCAACCATCCGTTGGGCCTTCATATAAGAAATCACTCTACTGGAAGCAAAATTTGGAGAACCTCTCCACTTGACCCTTGGTAAACCCGGCATCGGCAACGTCACGGTCTTAGCGTGACTATCCAGCATAGCATGACATGGAGACAACAAATCCATACCCAAGATCACATAGAAATCAACCATACGAAGCAATAAGAGATCCACTCTAGTCTCCAATCCCCTAATAGTCACTCTACACAATCAATATACATGGTCCACAACAATAGTATCGCCCACCGAAATAGATACATGAACAGGTGAAACTAAGGACTCACCTGGCATATCCAAATAACGTGTTGATTAGGAGGACACGTATGAATAAGTAGAACCTGGGTCAAATAATGTGAAAGCATCTCTGTGGCACACTGAGACAATACCTTTGATCGTTGCATCTAAAAAAATGGCATCTGGCCTGGTAGGAATAGCATAGAATCGGGCCTGATTGCCACCTGATCGGCCTTTCCCTCTTCTGCGCCCCCGCTACTTGTGCCCCACCCCGAGCTTGATGGGTGGGTGGAGAAACTGCTGGTGCTGGTACCATCGACTAAGAACTCTGCTGTGGAGCCCCACTCTACAATCTAGGGCATCTCTCTTAATATGACCCATGTTCCTGCACTCGAAACAACCCATCCTCTGATGGAACTACTGCTCCTGATAACCCAAGGAACTGCCTGTAGAAACCTGAGTAGATAAGGCATGGTGATAACTCTCGCAGGTAATAAGCTAAATGAAGACTGGCCTGAGTGAGCACTATAAGAACCGTGGCTAACTGATGCCCCATGATGAGCTCGACGAGTCGTCTGAGCGGGCCTATAAGGATGAACCCTGCTGTGGTAAGATTGTCCCCCATAATGAACACCACTGGGACCACCTGAACCTCGAGGCCTCTTGGCCTCCCTCTCCTCACACTCTTAACTGTGGACCATCTACATATGCCAAGCAATATCAACACCTCGTCAAAAGTAGCACCGGTTACCCTCTCCTAAGTCATAAGTAACTGCAACTGATATATGAGGCCATCAATGAACCTCTTAATCCTCTCCCTATCCGTGGGAACAAACCAAACTGCGTAATGGGCCAGCTTGAAAAACCTCATCTCGTACTGGGTTACAGACATGTCATCCTGACGTAGCTGTTCAAACTGTCTGCGTAGCTCCTCCTTACGAGACTATGGCATGAACTTTTCCAAGAAGAGAACGAAGAACTCATGCCATGTAACCGGTGCTGCACCATTCGGCCTGTTCCTCTCATAAGCCTCCTACCATCTGAAGGCAGCCCAGTGAACTGAAAAGTAGTGAAACCCCACCGGTCTTTAAAGTACCTGTCATGCGAAGAATCCACCGGCACCTGTCCAAAATGTCTAGGGCATCCTCAGACTCAGCCCCACTGAATGATGGAGGCTGGAGTCTCCCAAACTTCTCTAGTCTCCTCTACTAGTCATCAGGCATAACGGGACCTGCCTGGGCCTGAGCAACTGCAACCGGCTGGGCTGGTAATACCCTTGGTGTCTGAAGTCCCTGCATCACCAGCTCGGGAGTACGGGCAGCGGAAGTTTGAGTACCTTCCCCGGCCAGAGAAGTGGATAGCGCAGTCTGAACAGAAACTACCTGTGCAAGGCTAGTGCACATAGTCAAAATCTAAGTCAAAGCCTCCTGAAGGCCTAGTATCACAATGGGCACAGCTGGTGCCTGAGCTGGCCCCACTAGCTCAACCACATCTGGAACCTGCTCCTAAGCCGGAGCAACTGGTGGATCTGTAGGTACTGCTCTACCTGCTGTAGGAGCTGCAACTCAGCCCTTACCGCCACCTCGGCCTCTCGTGGCCCTAGCTGGTGGTACGAGTGGCTATCCGTCTTGCCCGGTAGCACGTGTCCTCACCACCTATGAGAGAATAGAACAACAAAAATTTAGTGACCGAAATCAACAAATCTGTACGACAAGAATACAAGAATGTGAAGTTTTCCTAAGGGTTCGGCAGCCTCTCGAATATAAGTACAGACGTCTCCGTACCGATCCACGAGACTACTAAGCCTGCTGATGACTCGTGAGACCTATGTAACCTAGCCTCTATTACCAACTTGTCACGATCCAAAACTCGACCTGTCATGATGGTGCCTATAATAGTACTAGGAAAGCCGACATCTCACACTTACTAACACTTTTAAAACTTAAATATGTGGAAGTAAGTTTAGATAAGAAAAAATTTCTCAAATACTGGATATAAACCTCAAAATAAATACAAGAGTCCTCCTAAAAGAGCTAGGTGTCACGGAGTACATAAGCATCTATATATATATAACAACATAGTCTGGAAAGTAAGACAAAATACATAAAACCGAAAGATAGGGGAAAGAGGATCAAGGTCTGCGGACGCCAAGCAGCTACCTCGCTGATCTCCGAACAGGTAGACTCCATGATCAACAACCGTCGTGCTCGAAAATGCCTGAATCTGCATACGAAGTGCAGGGTATAATGTGAGTACAACAAACTCAATAATTATTGCAAATAAACAGGGAAAGGTAAGAGGAGCTTAATTTGTTGAAGTCACTAGTTAAATCAGTACAATTCTATCATCTTTTTTTTTAATTAACATATTATGAGATTTAAAGCTATCCCATAAGGAAACAAGTAAATCAGATAAATAATCAAGAAACTACAAGTTTCACACACTGCACGGACAACTCACGTGCGACATGGACAACTCACGTGTCAATAATATCAATATATGGATCTGCATGGACAACTCACATGCCAATAATATCATTATACGGATCCGCACGGATAACTCACGCGCCAATAACATAATCCGCCCGTCATAGCCGCAGGCCAAAGTCCAAAATATCATATAGAAGAAATGAAGCAAGTGTACAAGCATATCATGAATGAAATGAGATTCTCCTATCCCTGGACTGGTATAAATAACATGCTAATGAGTAGCCATGAGCAGAGTGTGCTATCGTAGCTCAATCCGGAAATTTCATTAATGAAGGGCATTTATCAGGTTCCTTCAGGGATTAAACCTCTATGTAGACTCTTCATGGCTCAATTAGATCACATAAACTGTAACCACATGTTAGATATCGAAGCTAGAAGCTTAAAAGTCATTTCTAGGCTTACTGGCGCCCGAGCACAACCCAAACATGAATTCGCAACCCCGGTGCTCGGACACGGGATCATCCCCACACATGTGCACACCCAAAAGCACGTTTTTACCACAACTATTCAGGCAACTAATGCCTCAACTGAGTTTAAATACGTTACTTACCTCAAGCAAGTCGAATCACTCTGGTAGCAAGCCCTTGCCTCGCGAATCGGCCTCCGAGCGCCTCGAATCTAGCCCAAAACAGTTTGATAAAATCAAAATGAGCTAAAGGAATCAATTATAAGAAATACCAAGTTCATAAAATCAAAAGTCAAAAACTCACTCTAAAGCTGGCCCCCGAGCCTACGTCATGAATTCCGATAAAAGTCAGAAAATCTGGAAACTCATTCAACCACGAGTCCAATCATACCAAATTTACCAAAATCTAACACCAAATCGACCCCCAAATTCAAAATTTAAACTCTCCGAATCCCTAGCCTCAACTGCCAAAATTACACCTCAAAACCACACAATCTAGGTGGGGAAATCAACAGGGAAAAATAATTATTGAATAAATTTAACCACAGGTGACTAACCTCTAGAAACCCCTCGAAAATCATCTAAAAAATTGCATAATCCCAAGCTTGAAATGTTTAAAATTAAGAAAACCTCGGAAACCCTCAAATTTTAACACTACCCAAGCATTTCCGCACCTGCAGAGCCTGGGCTCGCACCTGTGCTCCCACTTTTGCAAAGAAAAACTAGCTTTTTTTAAACTCACTTAACAGCCGACCAAGCGCACCTGTGGTCCCAGCTTCTCACCAGCGGGACCGCATCTGTGAACCACTCCTCGCTTCCTCGGCTCTCATGTTGCCCGTCCAAATCCGCTTCTACGGTCGACCTCGCGTAGATGCGCATCCGCATCTACAGAAACTTTTCCGTTCTTGCGACCCCCTAGTGACTGTCCTCCTCTTCGAAGCTACACAAGCTTAGCCGCTTCTGCGGCTCCGCACCTGCGGCCAATCCCACCACAGGTGCGATTACACCAGAATTGTAGCACCTCAACATAACACTTAAGCCAAATTCGATCTGTTAACCATCCGAACTCCACTCAAGGCCCCCGAGACCTCAATCAAGCATATCAACAAGTCTTAAAATATGATCCAAACTTAGTCGAGCCCTCAAATCACATAAAACAACATCAAAACACGAATAGCACCCCAATTCAAGCCTATTGAAACTAAAGAGATTCCAACTTCTGCAAATGATGCCGAAACCTATCAAATCACGTCAGATTGACCTCAAATTTTGCACACAAGTCACAAATGACACTACATAACTACTCCAACTCCCGGAACCCCAATCTGATCTCAGTAACCACAAAGTCTGCTCTCGGTCAAACTTTTAAATTTCAAACTTTCGCCATTTCAAGCCTAATTCAACTATGTACCTCCAAATCACAATTCGGACATGCTCCTAAGTCCAAAATCCCCCATCGAAGCTAACAGAACTATCAAAACTCCATTCCGGAGTCGTTTGCACATAAGTCAACGTCTTGTCAACCTTTTCAACTTAAATTTTCAACTTTGAGACCAAATGTGTCAACTCATTCTGAAACCTTTATGGACTTGAACCAACTACCCCCACAAGTCACATAGTAGTCATAAAGTAAAAAATTAGAAGTAAATGGGGGAACAGGGCTACAACTCTCAAAATAACCAGTCGAGTCGTTACCCACGTGGTTTTCTAAAAATGCTAGGGTTTAAGAACAACGACGAGTTGGTTTGCCTGAAGAAATCCTACAGCCCTTTCAAGTTTCTCAATGAGCGATAGGGACACAAGAAGTCATATTGCTTGCATCAGGAGGAGCTGGCTATTACCTCTTTATGATGGGTACACCACCGAGTTATGTCTTCATAGCCTGCTTCTTGGGTTTGCTAATCTTTCCGATGCAAGGAGGGAGAATTTAGACTAGCTTAGCCATGGTCGCCAGGACCGTGATAGAGGGTATCGAGGGTCAAAAATACACCATAATCCTTATGATACTAGCTGAGATGTACCGGGCCTTGGACTGGTGCAAGCATGGGTTTGGGCATTTCGAGGGTTGTAATCTCTTGCTATAGGTTTGGCTGCTAGAACATTTTCAGATAGGACATTACAGCTAGGAGCTCTTGCGTAGACCACTGAATGACTACATAGCCAGTCATCATCCAAAGAAGATGACATTAGCTCCAGATAGTTTTGCAAAGCCTGGGACTATTGTAGGCTGGGTGTGTTTCTTCAGTAATCTTACAGACAAGCAAGTACATTGGATGTATGAGTGGTTTCATAATAGAGAGTTCATCATCAGGTCTAAAGGAACCACTCACTTAGTACTGGTTGGGTTGCAAGGCATCTACCCTTACGCTCCTATAAGGGTAATGAGGCAAGTTGGGAGGAAGCAAGTCATACATTGGGTTTCCCACATGGTTCAATATAAAGTAGAATTCAAAGGAGATGTTATCCCATTCAAATTCAAGGCCCAACACATGCGAAACCAAAAGATCTTCATGGATGGGGAGACTATTGAACCAGACAGGTTATCACGCCGGTCATATGTATTACTACCTTTCATGGTATGAAGACGACATAACCGAGAACATCAAACGGTGGATCAATCTGAAAGATAGAATCATAGATGAGGTGGCTGAGGCTCAAGTAAAATACAAGAGGCTACGCGAAAAAGTGTTCGAATCTGAAGCTAAGCATCTGGAACAACATAAGGTGGATATGGAGGCAATCAAAGAATGGAAGGAGATTGCAAACAAGTCGACAGAGAGGTTGGAGCACCTAGAGCAAGGACTGATGGAGCTAGAGGGGAAGACCAAAAAAAGGCTTTGGGATTTTCCAGGTATGGGCTATGATGAAAAAGGGAAGCTGGAAGGTCCTTCTGGGACCAAATAGACTAGGAGACAATGTTCTTTTTTGCTTTATACATTAGATTTTGTTAGATTTCAATGTAACAAGACATTGTGCCATTAGTGACTTCATATTATTATTTAGATTTAGTAAAGATTGATTTGATTTATTTTCGCATTAATGGAATGAGGCAACGTTATGAATTTTCTCAAAGTCTATGTGTCGCTTAGGCCTAACTCGGGCACAATGAGGTCCCCAAAGTAGGACGTGAACTATTCCATGACCTTACGTGTTACTTTCTTAAATATAGCAAACACTCTTTTAGTTCTTCTTACATACTTGGTTACCTTTGTTTTTCTTTCTTTTTGATTATTACCATTCCCAAAGATTTGTTTGTTCATTCTGGCATCGTCAGCATACCACGCCAGATCCAGAGGTCCTCCTCCAACTAGCGACCCCAAAAGCAAAAGAAAAGGCAAAAGGAAGATGGATGATTTAAGTCATAATAGAAAGGACGGCACTACCATAGCGGAGAATGTTGAAACTTCAAACAGAAGAAGTACGCCATGACAAAATGAGTTGGTCTTAGGGTTGGAACAGAAAATCTTAGAACTACAAGGTGAGCTTGAGCAGGTTTGAAATCTTGCAAACCTCTCCCTTACTCTAAATATCCCCGGCATCAACCATCAGAACACTGCCACCTAGAATCAAACACCATCCCCAAAACACACTAGCCCAAAATCCGCCACTATTAGCTCCGCAAAATCCTCCCCTAACGCACCAATATTACAACTACAAACCCCTTCAAAATCTTAACCCTCCACTGATACAAACTCCTCAACAACACCACCATCACCCGACCCAGTATCTGCAAACCACTACTTATCATATCCCACAAAATGGGCCACAACATACTCACGTTCCACCTCAAGCGTCAATCAATGATCACCCATATACTCAAGTCCCAGGAACACACCAAGGCAACTCGATATACGTGGAGACCCTACCACAAACCCCATAGCAAACCTTATACATACCCGAACCAACCGAGAAATACCTACTCCTTTGGAACATAGCTGAAGAGATAACTAGCTAACAGGAAGAGTCCAGAGTGTTGAGGGTGGAAAAGGTGTTGATGGTTTGAATTATGAAGACCTATGTATTCAGCCAGACGTGGAACTGTTAGAGGGTTACAAACCTCCAAAGCTTGAAATGTTCGATGGCATCGGTGATCCTAAGGTGCATTTAAGAACCTACTGTGACAAGCTTTTAGGAATGGGCAAGAATCAGCAAATCCGCATAAAGTTGTTCATGCGAAGTCTTACTAGGGATGCATATCCTGGAACATTAGTCAAAATTCGCAGAAGTGGGTGAACTGGGTAAGCATGGAATACGATTTCATGGATTGATTCTGGTTCAACACAGAAAACGTGCCAGAAATTTTCTATATCCAGAACCTCAAGAAGAAGCCAACACTAACCTTCTGTGAGTATGCTACTCGCTGGAGATCAGAGGCTGCCAAGGTGAGGCCACTACTAGAAGAAGAGAAAATGAACAAGTTCTATGTCATAGCTCAAGATCCATAGTATTATGAAAGATTGTTGGTTATAGAGAATCACAAGTTCTCCGACATCATCAAGTTGGGAGAAAGGATAGAAGAGGGAATCAAGAGTGGTATGGTGACCAAATTGAGATGCTTCAAGCCACCAACAAAGCCTTACAGTCCAAAGGTATTTCAATGAAGAGAGAAGTGGGTGCCGTAATGGTAGCCTAGGGCCCTAAGTCTCCCCTTACCTATCAGACACCTGCACCAACACATCAACCCTCACCTCTAAAATACCAATACCCCGCCACTACCTACCATACCTATAATAACCAACCTGCATATTACCATTCATCTCCTCCTGCTCACCAAAACTACCAAAAGCCATGATCAAACTTCGGCCATAGAACTCCCAGCAATACACCCCTATCGCCAAACCCATAACCCAACTATACGAGAAACTGAAGGCCGCCTGGTAATGTCACCCCCATTCCTACCGCTTCTACTAAAAATTCATCCTAGTGGGTTAACCCCAACAAGATTGTGCCTACCATTCAGGCCTGAAGGAACATACTATCGAGGAATGTCGTATGTTGGAAGATAAGATCCATACACAGATTGACACCAAAGTTATACCGCCATAGGAGTCAATGCCGAATGTCCGCAATAACCCTCTTCATGATCACAGGGGTGAGGTAGTGGATATGACCGAAACTGATGAAGAACAGGCTCGCTCCCAAAACATCTCATGTCACCCTCTTGCCTATTGTGGTGCAAACTAAGGTATCATTTGAGGTCGAGGTGCTACGCCCTTCACTGTGATGGTAACTCCAATGCCGTCTTAAAAGTCTGATGTTGTTCCATGGGATTATGTGATGGAGGCAAGGAGAAAAGGAAAAGCCAAGATGGAAGAGACAGATGTTGCACAAGAATGACCAGAACTAGCAGGGTTTATACACCAATAAATCTGGGAGGAACGAGTAAAGAGACCGCACCAAAACCACCTGTTGTGGAGACAGTATTGATAATCTTTGGAGAAAGGTATAGGCAAGGGAATACTCTATTGTTGATTTCTTGAACAAGACTCCTACCCAAATATCTATCTTGTCGCTGTTGCAAAACTCAGATGTGCAAAAGAATGCCTTTATGGAGGTGATAAGTGAAGCTTATGTACCTACCAATATCACTAGTAAAGAGATGGAAAACATGGTGGGGCAGATACTGGAGAGTCACAAGATTACTTTCCACGAAGATGACCTGCCGCCGAAATGATTAAGTCATAACAAAGAATTGCACATCATGGTGCAGTATGGAGACAAGTTCATTGCAAGGGCTCTGATAGATGGGGGTTCAAGTATGAACATATGCCCGCTGACTTCTTTGACAAGATTGGGTATAGGTCTGCATGAGATACGTATGGGAAGTATGAAAGTCAAGGCATTTGACAGGTTTCAGAGAGCCACTATTGGATAGATCATCTTGGATCTAAACATGGGTCCAACCTTGTTTGACAATGAATTCCAGGTGCTGGATATATCCGCTACCTATAAACTGTTACTGGGACGACCATGGATACATGTTGCCAGGGCGATTGCTTCTACTCTGCACCAGGCTGTGAAGTTCAAGTGGAACCATCAAGAGGTGATTATCTACCAAGTTGGAAGTAACCCTATCACAACCAACCAGATTGTGCCAGCTATCGAGAATAGAAGGAAATTGGGAGGAGAGACATTCCACAGCATTTAGCTGATAAATGCGTTCGAGAAATGACGATGGTAGAGCAACAAGATAGAGAGAATACTGGTTTGGTTAGGGTATGAACCAAGCAAGGGTCTTAGTCCTATGCTTCAAGAGATCAAAGAACCTATACGACCACAATATCATGGCATAACCTCTGGTCTCAAATATTAATACACTGTGCAAGAATATAATGATTGGATACCACCATGGAGTGACTTCTATTATCCAATGGAACAACCCATACCACCGTTGCACCAGACATTCTTCTAGACTGATGTGATTTGGGGATCCAAGAGGAGGTTTCGGCCGGCATGAGGAATCTGTTTTTGGACGAGAAAAATATGGACTACAATGCAATCTTGGAAAAGAAGGAGGAAGACCTTACATTCAGATTGTGGGAGATGGAGTTGTTCTTAGGAACTAGACTGCTGCACCATCCCGGGCTCGCCGAGACCTGAGTAGCCTTGGCAAAACTTGCTTGATTCATTTTAAATTTTTTTTGGCATTTAAGACATTTTCAGTGTTGTTTTGTTTTGAAATAATTACTCGAGACATCTAGTCGTACTTGTTTGACAGTTTTAAGTCTTAATTAATGCATCATTGCTTTTCGTTTGTTTATATTATTATCTTCCTACATTAATTTTTCAGCATAATTATTACATATCCTCATGAACCTATGACTGTGACATGTAATGAGATAAGCAACACAAGGAACGTGATACGAAAGATTGCGAAGATGATATAATACTTGAGGAAAATGTCAATGAAGTAGAGGATTTTGAGGACCAACCAAAGTCAATATGGAAGAAACTGAGGCAGTTAACTTAGGGGATTCTAAAACAGTCAAAGAAACTCGCATTAGCATTCATCTACCACCATCAGAGAAGGAAGAGTCAATCAAGTTTCTAATGGAATAGGAGGATATTTTTGCAAGGTCCTACGACGACATGACCGAGTCAAGCACATCCATAGTGGCTCACTAGCTACCTACCAACCCTATGTGTCTGCTGGTAAAGCAGAAGCTCAAGAAATTCGAGCCAGATATGAGTTTAATGATAAAAGACGAGGTTACCAAGCAAATCAAAGCCAAGGTCCTTTGGATGGTCGAGTACCCAACTAGCTAGCCAACATTGTGCTGATACCAAAGAAGGATGGGAAAGTTAGGGTGTGCATTGACTATCGAGATCTGAACAGAGCAAGTCCTAAGGATGATTTCTCGTTACCCAACATACACATATTGATCGACAACTGCGCCAAGCATGAACTCCAATCCTTTGTGGACTGCTTCGTAGGATATCACTAGATTTGGATGGACGAAGAGGAAGCCAAAAAGATAGCCTTCATCACACCATGGGAATATAATGCTACAAAATGATGCCTTTTGGTTTACAGAACGCCGGGGTAACCTACATGAGGGAATGACCACTCTTTTCCACGATATGATACACAACAACATAGAAGTGTACACGGATGATGTCATGGTCAAGTCTAAGAGAAGTTCGGATCACATAGCAGACCTGAGGAAGTTTTTTGATTGACTAGAAAGGTACAATCTGAAGTTGAATCCTGAAAAATGTGCCTTCGGAGTTCCTGCTAGAAAAATTGCTGGGTTTCATCGTCAGTCGCTGTGGCATTGAGTTAGACCCATCAAAGATCAAAGCTTTTAATGACCTACCACCTCTAAATAGCAAGAAGGATGTGATGAGTTTTTTGGGCTGTCTCAATTATATCAGCCGCTTTATAGCACAGTCAACGGTAATATGTGAGCCAATCTTCAAAATGCTGAGGAAAGAAGCTGCGATGAGTTAGACTGAAGAGTGTCAAAAGGCTTTCGCTAAAATCAAGGAGTACCTATCCAAGCCGCTCGTGTTGGTCCCACCAGAGCCTGGGAGATTTCTACTGATATACCTATCCGTGTTGGACGCAGTCTTTGGTTGAGTCCTGGGGAAACATGATGAAACTGAGAGAAAGGAGTAGGCGATATACTATCTGAGTAAGAAGTTCACACCTTACAAAGCCCTGTACTCTCTGTTGGAACATACCTATTGTGCCCTAACATGGACAGCCCAGAAATTGAGGCACTACTTCTGCGCATACACCATACATCTCATATCAAGTATGGATCCGCTAAAATATATCTTTCAGAAACCCATGCCTAGGGGTAAACTAGCAAAGTGGCAGATATTACTAAGTGAGTTTGACATCATCTATGTGAGTCACAAGGCTGTCAAGGGGCAAGAATTGGACGATCACCGTGCATAAAACCTCGTAGATCACCTGGCAGAGTACCTCGTAGATGGAAAATACGAACCATTGAAGACATATTTTCTCCACGAGGAAGTCTCATTTATAGGAGAAGACATTGCTGAATCATAAGATTGTTGGAGGATGTTTTTCGATGGAGCTACAAACTTCAAAGGAGTAGGCATCGGAGCTCTCCTGGTATCAGAAACCGGCCAACATTACCTTACATCCGCCAAACTCAGATTCCCATGCACCAACAATATGGCAGCATATAAGGCTTGCATCTTAGGACTCAGATTGGCCGTCGACATGAATATTCAGGAACTGCTGGTAGTCGGAGATTCAGATCTAATAATACATCAAGTACTCAGAGAATAGGCCATCAAGAACACTAAGATATTTCCATACTTTCACTGTGCGCAAGATTTGATCAAGAGATTTACAAAGATAGAATTCAAACATATTCCAAGTGTTCAGAACGAGTTCGCGAATGTGGTGGCTATCTTGTCTTCCATGATACAACACCCAGACAAGAACTTTATTGATCTCATCCCAATAGAAATCCCTAGGTAGCCAGCTAATTGTGCACATGTTGAAGAAGAGTTCGATGGAACTCATTAGTTTCAAGATATCAAGGAGTATCTGGAGAAAGGAGAATACCCAAAAAATGCGACACATACTCAGAAGCATATGCTTCAAAGATTGGCCAACCATTTCTTTCATAACAGAGGAATTCTGCATAGGAGGACTCCTGATTTGGGACTGCTACGATGCGTCAATACCAAGGAGGCGGCTAGATTACTCGAAGAGATACATGCCGGAACTTGCGAACCTCACATGAATGGGTTTGTTCTAGCCAAGAAGATATTAATGGCAGGGTATTTGTGGATGACTATGTAGACAAACTGCATCAAATATGTACATAAGTGCCACCAATGCCAGGTACATGTTGATATGATATGGGTACCACCCAACAAACTCAATGCAACGAGTTCACCCTGGCCCTTCTCTGCCTGGGGCATGGATGTCATTGGACGAATTGAATCCGCTGCTTCCAACGAACAGAGATTCATCTTGGTGGCCATAGGTTATTTCACAAAATGGGTTGAAGTTACTTCCCATAAAGTTTTGACTGAGAAAGTCGTAGCGTGTTGTTTCCGATTCGGAGTACCCGAGTCAATCATTACCGACAATGCTGCAAATCTCAACAATGATCTAATGAAAGCCATGTGTGAAACATTCAAAATCAAGCACAAGAACTCTACATCATATAGGCGCTACCAAGTATATCAAGAAAATATTAAGGAAGATGGTGGATAACTACAAGCAATGGCATGACAAGCTACTATTTTCCTGCTCAAGTTCCGCACCACAATCCACACATCAACTGGGGCACCCCTTATCTACTGGTCTACGGTACTAAAGTTTTCATGCCCGCCGAGGTGGAGATTCCCTCCTTGAGGATCATATAGGAGGCCGATCTCAGCGATGCAGAATGATACAGAGCCGATATGAGCAATTAGCTCTCATTGACGGTAAAAGGATGAATGCGGTGTGTAACAGTCTACTCTATAATAGAATGGCAAAGGCTTTCAATAAGAAATTTAGATCGGGGCAATTCATGCTGGGGCAATTGGTTTTGAATCGGGTCTTCTCGCATCAAGATGAAGCAAAAGGAAAGTTTTCATCTAACCGGCAAGGTCCTTACATGGTTCACCGGCTACTGACAGGAGGAGCAGTCATACTTGTAGAGATGGATGGAGAAATATGGCAAAAACCTATCAACTCGAAAGTTGTGAAGATATACTATGTGTGAGATTGTATTTTCCCTTTCCTTATGATGTAACATGAACTACGCTTGACCTGATTCCGTTTATGGAGAGATACGTAGGCAGCCCTGTTAGTTCGGTCACATCATAATAAAATTGTCATTCCCCTCTACGGTCAGGAACCAGGGAAAGATTTTGAGTTTTTTTGGGTCTCATTACGTCACGGATCGCCAAGAAGTGCAGCGCCGGGAGTGTACATTAAACTGGGGAAGAATTTGAAGAAGATCGCAATGTCTCAAAGCATGTCACGATCTATGATTCAACCAAACTGTTCACTTATATAAATTATTTTAAAGCAAAACTTACAAATGATTTACCATAAATGCATATTTCAAAATCGCATTTTTCTTTAATAGCCAGATGTTACCCGGGATGACTCGAACAAGGAGTTAAGACAGGAGTGAAGGCAAAGCGAGGAATCGAGAGCACAAACCAACCCCTCCCCCCCCCCAAACTCATGATTTTTCATTGGATGCAAGCGTAATGGACAGAACAAGCACATCCACAACAAGCATATACCACAACACTATCCTCACACAGATAGAAGTCGCCGAGCACAAACGCATTAAGCTAAGAACCATTTTGCTTCTTCATAGTTGATTGTCGCTTTTCTTTGCATAGGGCTAAGCACTACCCTCGTCACTGCATAGGGCTAAGCACTGCCCACATTTCTCTGCATGAGACTAGGCACTGTCTCCATTACATTGCATGAGGCTAAGCACTGCCTCGATTATTGCATAACCATTATTGCATAAGGCTAAACGATGCCTTTCCTAGCATGAGACTAATCACTATCTCCATTACATTGCATGAGGTTAAGCACTGCCTCCATTACTGCATAAGGATAAATGCTACCTTTCTTGCATGAGACTAAGTACTGTCTCCATTGCATTACATGAGGCTAAATGGTGCCTTTCTTTGCATGAGACTAAGCACTGTCTCCATTACATTCCATGAGGCTAAGCATTGCCTCCATTATTGCATAAGGCTGATCGCACACCTTTCCCTGCATAAGCCTAAATGCTTCCTTTCTCTGCATAGGGCTAAGCATTGCCCTCATTACTTGCCTATGGATAAGTACTTCCCTCATCATTATATAATGCTAAACGTTACCTTTCTTTGCATAGGTCTAAACACTGCCCTCATCTCATACAAGGCTAAGCACGGCCTTTTCTCGTTCTCGCATATGACTAAGCATCAAATGTTTCCTCTATCAAGAAATCAACATCAAGGCATCTGTGCATTTCATGGGTTGAAACATCACCACATTGTCCAAAGGCGTCATAGTTTGAAGACATTATCCTCATAGCCGAAGATATCATGCCATGGCCGGAGGATCTCTCAGAACTGCATATCATTATTCAAAGGCATCATCATCCAGAGGCACTATCCTCATAGCCCGAGGACACCATTTCATGGCCTTCGAATCCCTTGTCATACGCTTTATTGCCTAAGGCGTCATGGTCTAAGGACATCATCCTCATCGTCCGAAGACAACTCTCATGGTCCGAAGGGAATTTGCATCATGTTTAAACATACGCAATAACTACGTATATTCGCATGCACCGTGTTTTAAGTTTTGAAGGTAACTCGGGAGGTAACCGTCTTACAAACATGAGAAATTCTCGCTCCGGTTTCCGTTCACAATGTTCACATCCTTTGATTACCTTAAATGTAACTGATCACCAACATTTGATTGTTTCTATCACCTAACCACTCAAAAATTTGTCTTGAATATCCATAACGTTCAAATTTGCATTCATAGCCCGACCTAAAGTTGTCTGTTACTTACGACACTATCCTATCCAAAAAAGATCCCTCTTCGAAATGCATGCTTTATTATAATCACTCCCCGGCTTTGTTCACCGTTGGATCTAGAACTACACACTGCCTGATTCCCGTGACACTAGGGATATGTAGGCAACTCAGGAAGTAGGGTTAGGCCCCTATTTTTTCAAAATAATTCATCCTTATTCATTCGGACAAAATTAGTCATTATTTTCCTTACCCGACAACTCTTTCATCATTTTCGGGTAAAGAAGGGCAGTTGTTGATACCCAATTTTGCCTTCATATATTATAAAGTATCCAACATACTTTTCAAATATTAGTTTGCACTATTACCCAACTTATAGGGGTTATGTAAGTATTTTCTATAATTTCAAAGTTTCAAAATTGATTTTTTCTTGAATTTTAATTATTCTAATATTTATTAATTATCCCTTCGAATCATTTTGGGTGACCTAATCATCCTAATTTACTACTTATACCCATATGCATTTTTATAATAATTTATCCCATTTGTACATAATTACATTTGCATTCTTGACTATTTTCTATATTAGTTTCAATAATAGCCTATATTCTAAAAAATAATTGCATTTATTATATCATATGCCAAAATAGCATTTTATATTTTTATAATATTGAGTTATTATTTTAAATTATTTTATTTCATAAATAATAGTTTTTACTATTTATTATATGTTTTATTAATTTTATTTTAATTAAATTTGGGTGTTTTAAAGTTGGCAAAAAATTAGGCCAATTTTCAGGACTATTTTAACGATTGAAACACCCAAAACCTCTGGCCCAATCCCCTTAGCCCAAACCAAATGACCCCATTGACTCAACCCGGTCGCGACCTGCTAAACGACTAGCCCCACTCATTTTTTAATCCCGACCATTGATCTTGAGAGATCAATGACCCTCGCTCACCCAGTCCTTTTTAGTTCACCCAGGCCAAAAGCCCTACCCCATTTATCACCTAACAGCCTCCCCAAAACCTCTCGAACATTCTCTCTTCTGTGAGACAAACCCTAGCCGCTCCCACTTAAACCCCAGTCCCAATCCGATATTACATGAAAATCTTCCATGTTCCTTTCCTTTTTTGCATCTCCTCAACATTACAGTGTGTTTGGTACTGAGTTATTTAAGGAAGTTGAATCAACGAGTGCTTGTTCGACTCCGATTCTGTATTATCTCCATGTTCTTGACCCGATACATTCACTGCCAGGCTACACGGTTAGATTCAGTGAGATCTTTAACTATATTTTGTCTCCGTCTTTAACTAGGGTTCGCCTACTTTTTCTCCTAATGTGATTCTAAATCAATTTTGCATTCTCTTCTTTCCTTATTTATTGTTTGATTGACTGTGTTTCCTTGTTTGTGTGTTTAATTTTTGCTACTATAAAAACACCTTTCCCGACTACCCTAAGACAGACATGGACTACTTTTATTCTCCCACTCTCACACTTCCTATACTATTCAGTGCTCTTGATGGTGGCCAGATGAAAGCCAAGGCCACCGGAATCCTCTCTATCAACCTCCCTAGTGCGAGCACTGCTCGGGGCTCATTGAAGCTCCTGTGAAATCTAAAGCACTAGGATTTGGGGTTTTTTGTTGTTCTCTTTCCTACTGATATTAAAGTTGTTGTTGGCCCTTGGTTTTCTCTTCTATTTCTTTGTTGAATCAGCAAATTGGCGAGTACCTTGACTTTGGCAATTCTATCTTCTTTTGCTTCTGTTCGGTGCTCTGTATATCCATGTTGTTTGAACTTTGTGAACCAACATGACTTCAATATCGTGTTATTTTCATTTGCAATCTACTCGCTTTGAAGCTATTCTACTGTCGCACCTCGTTTTCTCACGAAAGCGGGCTTCGACGTGTGAAACCTCTATTAAATAGGTATTAAAAGAAAAGAGTCGCCACCTAACAATTTTTAAGGTATGTTTGTACACCTATTTGCAAATAAATCGAATTTAACTAGTCAACATCACCAACGATCAGGTAAGGGCTCAACTTACCTCAAAGAGAAGGTATCAGCCACTCTTCGAGGTCCACAACTGTGGGTCCCGACCGAATTTTTAACTATGTGGATTGTGTAATTAAGCTAGGTGATCAAATAAACAATGAAAAATATCGATATTTAAGACTCTTATTATAAGACATAAGATCAAATAAACTGTACAAGTCTTAAAGATTACAAGTGCACAATTGCATTGGTCAATGTTAAATAACTATGTGTAAATAACAAGCATATAAAGAAAAAGGAGGAGTCCTATGTTTTTTAGCCTAAAGGATCACCCTGTGCAACATAAATAATACTTCGCAACTCCCTTAAGGTAGGGGTTTCTCATATTATTCAGTGGGCACAAATTATCATCTCCTGCTACCCAATTACTATGTTGAAGTTGTTACTTAAAGGCGCTCTAATTCAATTCTAAGCCGTATACTATGTGTGCACTACCCGTCCCATACCTATGGTCCAGGAGGCTTTGGACCTACTATGAGATGGTTCTAAACTCAACTTAGGTTGCTCAAATGGAGAAAGCTAGGAAACATTCCAAACAGATAGGACTTCACGTAAAGACAATTAAAGGCCGAATTTAGCCTCCACACATAGGCAACAAATGCACGCGGCAGAATAGGCAGTAGATGATTTCAGAATTAAAAACTTAGTGTCTTATAGGCATGGTTTCTAGGTGATTCTGAATTCCAGCATCGTATATGCAACGTTATTGTTCTAAGTGGCTTAGGCGAGGAGGCAGTAAACTGTTTGCAAACTCAGAATTATTAGCGTTAATTCTATAAATATGCGTCTTAGGCAGGAGACATTGTCCTATAGGAATGTTTTCTAATAGTTGCATGATTAAGTAGTGAAACAGCTTTGAGAGTCTAGTATTAACAATGTTGATCTCATAAACAATGTTTAAGCAAGTGACAACATCCTATAGGCAGGATTTCTATCAATTGACAATCAGACTTGATTTTTATAACACCTTATTCCTATAGGCATGTCATCTATGCGGGGTAGTGTAATGAAAATGACAGAAGTAGTTGATTAAAAGATTAGTGTCCTATAGTCATGATATCTAGATGGGCAGTACACTAAAATTAATTGAAGCAATTGACCAATTGATTATTTGAAGTCCTATAGGCATGGTATCTATGTTATCAAAAGCACATGTTATATATCCTATTGGCATGTTGTCTAAATGCACAATAGTAACATAGAATCGAGCATGGTAAATACTTGAACTAACATGTTTGGACAGTGTACAAGTGAGGTGTGCGTGATTCCTATATGCATGATTTCTATTGATGTGCAGAAATAAAGCAAGTTAAACAAAGTAGCACATAAAGCATGTAGACCCGATAGGCATGTTTTCTACTCTTTCATGCAAATATTAGAATACCTCAGCCACCTTTCATTAATCTCCCAAATATTCGCTATTACAAATTATTACAGACCCAAATGACATAGTATAAACCTAAATATGGCTAGTTACAGGATGAAACAACTCTAAGCCCAATAGAACAAACACAGGCCCAATCCAGAACAAACCAGGGATGTCCCCAGGCCTTTAATGGTCTTAATCTTCGCATAACAGCAAACACATACACCACTTATCATAGCAACCTGGGTTCCATGCTCAAACCCAACATGTAAGGCCCAACACTAGGCTTAACGAAGAATATTACTTACCCAAACCATGCCAAAATCAGCCATACAAGTGGCAGACTACTCATAGAATTAACTAAAGAACTTAAACACTTAGTTCGTAGAATTGTAGCTAACAACAGCTCTAGACAAGACACATAAACTGAACCAGGCTAAATTGCAAGCCACACAAGGCACATATAAAGCAGGTTCATGCCTATAATGCTAGAAACAACGTTTACGAGTGGCATGATAGTAAACCATTCCACAAAGTTTCAAAATGAAGCATGATTCAGAATCAACCTAGGGAACCCTAGATGAAGGTCTAGCAGAGTCTGGCAAGAAACAAAAAAAGCACAACCATCACATGAAAGTGTCCATAATAAAAACCCAGAGCAACGTAATAGAATAAACTCATGATCAAGCAATTGCTTAATTGAGCAGGGAAAAACTCTAGCATGCTGAACATTAATGACAATATAAGAGACATGTCAATTTTCAGAAGCAAGATAGGCTATTATTGGACCTGACACTGGTTGTCTATACATGAGAGGACATGCTGGTTATAAGGTTTACCGTAAGGTCTCAAACAATATTGAAGAGCACAGTATTGCATAAGTCGAACATACATTATAACCTAAATGGCATGGAAACATGCCTTAGCTAATCAGTACAACATCAAGAATTTAGTAGGTTGGACAAGAATGCCTTAACAAGGTCCGAAACACATGCATTGATTGATCACAAAGATACAAAACCAGGCATGGAACATGCACTAATTCACAAGTAGTAGAGAAAATATGTTTGGGTTAATAAGATCAGGAGTTAACTCTATAAAAAATATTAAGTTGCACATGAATGACTCAACAAGAATTGGAACGGGTTCTGGGCTTGACCCTACTAATCACAAAAGCGCAAAACAAGGCAAGAATTTAAACTCAGACTAAGCAATAGTGATAAGCATTCAAGCACACAAATTAGAGCAAACGGACTTAAGAAAACATAACCAAGGAAACGAATAGGCAAGTTTGATTACTAGAAGGTATAGGGCTTCGAGAATAGCTTCAGAGCAGACAATAGCATGTTGGTTCATAAAATTTTAGAGACATAGATATGTAGAGCAGGAACTCAAACGAAAAGAAAATGAAATTGCAAGAGTCATAGGTATTTACCACTTACAGATTAATGAACAAGTAAACAAGAGGATTAATTTCAGCAACACTACAATGTCAATAGCAAAACGAACAGTAGAACCCAGGAATCTCAGTGCATCAGAGTTCCCAAGGGTTTCGAATGAACCTCCGGCAGTGCTCACACTGAGAAAGGTTCAATAATCGAATTCTGGTGGCCCTGTCTTTCAGCTGGCCAAGAGATGGGGCCTCAGAGTAGTGTAAGACGAGTAAGAATAAGAGAATAGTAGTAATTTCAATGATTCAGGTCTGTCTAAAGGGGAAACTGGGGAGATTTTACACAGCGATAGAAATCAAACAAAGAAAATATGGAAAATAATTAATCAAACACAAATAAGAAAAGAAAATATCTCATGCAATCAATAATGGAACCGGTAAGAAAAAATTAAAATTTCAAACCCTAGTTTGACAGAAATCAAAGAATAGACCAAAGATTTGGTGAATCGGCTTCATATAACCTTGCCATGATGCATATTGACGAAAACCCGTCAAGATCTTGAGGGCCTAGAGATGATTGTGCTTGATTTAGGACCATATACTTGCCAAAGATAGGCAAGTATTATGTGATACCAAAACCGTATAAATAACGGAGCGATCGAGCATATATGGAAGAAAAATCATGGAGAGATTCCATATTAGAACCTAATTTGGGGAGGATAGTGAAGGAGGCTACTAAGGTTTGAGAGGAGAAGAGAGTATACAGGGTTCAAGGGTGACCGTCTCAGATGAATGGGGCAAGGGATTGGGCGGATGTAATTAAAAGGGGTGGGGTTATTGTGGACCGTTGATCTCCCAGGCAGGGCGGGTCATTTGAAGTTAACTCAAAATTGGGCTAAGGTTTTTTAAATACATGAAAATTATAAAAAATAATTTAGAAGAAATAATTAAAAAATAATAGAAATATTATTTATGTAGTAAGATACTTGAAAATAATAATTTAACATTATAAAAATATGAAAACGATATTTGGGCACAAATAATAAAATGCAATTGCGCACGACATATAGGCTATTATTGCAAAAACTATTTAAATAGCTTAAAAATACAAATATAATTATATAAACCAAAGGTAAAATATTATGAAACATATATGTGGGTGAAAATAATAAATTTGGATGATTATTTCATCACCAAAATAATGTAAAGGGGTAACTAATACATATTCAAATAATTTAAATGCAAGAAATCAATTTCAATGCTATAAGAATTATGGAAAATTATAGAAAATACTTGTATGACTCTTGTAAATTGGTGATGATGCAGGAATAATATTTTAAAAGCATATATAACCTTTATTAAAACATAAGGGCAAAATTGGGTATCAACAGTTGCCCCTCTTTACCGGGGAATGATGAAAGAGTTGCCGGGTAAAGAAAATGATCACCAATTTTGTTCGAAGTGAGTGAGGAATGATGTATTTTGAAAAAATGAGGGCTGAACTCAGGTTCTCGAGTTGCCGACATATCCATGGTGTTACGGGAATGAGGCCGTGTGTAGTTGTGGATCCAACGGCGAACGAGACCGATAGAGTTGTTATAAGAGTGGTCGTGTGTTTCGAAAAGGACCTTTTGGGTGTGATAGTGTCGTGAGTAATGGATGATTTCAGGCAGATCTATGAATGCGAATTTAATCGTTACGGATGTATAAGGAAAATATTTGAATGGTTATAGAACAAAAGGCAATCAATAGATGATCATTGGTTACACTTGATGTGATCGATGGATGTGACCGTTGTGAGAAACCGGAGCGAGAATTGCTCCTGTTTGTAGAAAGGTTACTCCCGAGTTACTTGCAAAACTTAAAACACGATGTACGCGAATATATATAGGATATTGCGAATATTTAAATATGATGCATATTCCCTTCGAGCCATAGGAGTTGTCACTGGACGATGAGGATGATGTCTTCAAACTATGACGTCCTGGGCCATGAAGCATATGATAAGGGATTCGCAGGCCATGGAATGGTGTCCTCGGGCTAAGAGGATGGTGCATCCGGACTATGATGCCTATGAATAATGATATGCAATTTTGATACATCCTCAGACCATGGCATGGTGTCTTCGAGCTATGAGGATGGTGCCTTCGAACTGTGACGCCTTCGGATAATGTGGCGATTTTAGCCCATGTAATTCAAGTATTCGGTAATATCGATCATTTGATAGAGGAGACAAGTAATGCTTTGTCATATGCGAGAACGAGATGAGACTAGGCTTAGTCTTATATGAGATGAGAGCATTGCTTAGCCCGACGTGGGAGACAGTACTTAGTCTTATGTAAGTGGAGATAGTGCATAGTCTCATGCGAGGGGAGGCAATGCTTAGCCTTATGCAAAGAATGGAGATTGTGCTTAGTTTCATGCATGGAAAGGTAATGCTTAGCCTTATGCAATAATGGAGACAGTGCTTAGCCTCATGCAAGGAATAGAGACAGTGTTTAGTCTCATGTAAGGAAAGGCAATGCTTAGCCTTATGCAATAAAGGAGGCAAACGCTTAGCCTCATGCGAGGAATGGAGACAGTGTTTAGTCTCATGCACGGAAAGGCAATGCTTAGCGCTATGCAATAATGGAGGAAACGCTTAGCCTCATGCAAAGAATGGAGATAGTGTTTAGTCTCATGCAAGGAAAGGCAATGCTTAGCCTTTTGAATAATGGAGGCAACGCTTAGCCTCATGTAAAGAATGGAGACAGTGTTTAATCTCATGCAAGGAAAGACAATGCTTAGTCTTATGAAATGATGGGGGCAGTGCTTAGCCCTATGCAAGAAGGGCAATGATTAAATGCAAGAGGGCAAAGAATTTCTTAGCTTGACGCGTTTGCGTTTGGAGACTTCAGTCGGTGTGAAGATAGTGATCTTGTTGTATGTATATACTTGCGGACGTTCCTGTTATGTCCATTGTGCCTGCATCCAAAGAAACACTGTGAGTTTGGGAGAGGGGGGGAAGGTTGGTTTGCGCTCCGATTCCCCGCTTTGCCTTTGCTCCTGTCTTGACGTCATATTTGAATCACCCAGGGTAACGTCTGGCGACTATAGAAAGAATGCCATTTTCAAAAAACATGCATTTGTGATAAATCATTTATATAAAAATATAGTTTTTTCAAATATGTGATAATGCATGAGAGAAAATAATTTTGTCGAATTGGCAACTGGGACACGCTTATGAGACATTGTAACCTCCTTAACTCAGAATTTTGAGGGTCCTCAAAATTCTACCCCAGTTTATATGCATACTTCTGGCGGTACATTCCTTAGCGATTCTAACTATGACGAGATCGGGAAAACTCGAGATCTTGCACTTGTTTCTGACCATAGGGGGAATGAAGAAATTATTATGATGTGACCGAACCCACACGACTGCCTACGTATCTCCTCTTAAACGGGAATCAAGTCAAGCGTAGTTCAGGTTACATCAAATCGAAAGTGCAAACATATTCTTAAACATAATATCTCTTAACTTCATTCGAATTGATCAGTATTGGCCAAACCTCTCCATCCATTTCTGCAAGTATAAGCTCTCCTCCTATTAGTACTCGGTGAACCATGTAATGGCCTTGCCAGTTGGGTGAGAACTTCCCCTTTGCTTGATCTTGATATGGGAAGATTTGTTTCAACACTAATTGTTCCGGTGTGAATTTCTTGACCTAACCTTTTTATTAAAACCCCTTGCCATTCTGTTCTGGTAGAGTTGACCGTGACACACTGCGTTCATTCTTTTACCATCAATGAGATCTAGTTTTTCACACCAGTTCTATACCCGTTCCGCGTCACTGAGCTTGGCCTCTTATGTGATCCTTAAGGAAGGAATCTCCACTTCGACAGGGATAACGGCTTCCGTGCCATAGACCAATAGTTTGGAGGTTGCCCCAGTTGATGTAAGAACTGTGGTGTGGTATCCGAACAAAGCAAGTGGTAGCTTTTCATGCCATTGATTATATTGTCCACCATTTTCCTCAATATCTTCTTGATGTTCTTGTTGGCGGCTTCTACAGCTCCATGCATTTACGGCATGTATGCTGTAGAATTCTGATGCTTGATCTTGAATGTTTCACACATAGATTTCATCAAGTCACAATTGAGATTGGCAGTATTTTCAGTAATGATTGACTTAGGTACTCCAACCCATTTTGTGAAGTAGTCTATGGCCACCAGAATGAAGCTGTGTCCGTTTGAAGCAGCGAGTTGAATTGGTCCGATGACATCCATGCCCCAAGCAGAGAAAGGCCATGATGAACTTGTTGCATTGAGTTCCTTGGGCGATACTCATATCATATCAGCATGTGTCTGGAATTGGTGATACTTTTGAACATATTTGATACAGTCTATTTCCATAGTCATCCAGAAATACCCTGCTCTTCATATCTTCTTGGCGAAAACGAAATTGTTCATGTGAGGTCCGCAAGTTCCGACATGTATTTCTTCGAGCACTCTAGATGCTTCCTTGGCATCGACACATCGCACTAATCCCAAATCAGGAGTCCTTCTATACAGAGTTCCGTCACTTTGAAAGAAATGGGACAATCTTCGATGTTTGCGCTTTTGAGTGCGTGTTGCATTCTCTGTGTATTCTCCTTTTTCCAAGTATTCCTTGATGTCGTGGAACCATGGATTTCCGTCGAACTCTTCTTCAACATGAGCACAATAGGCTGGCTCCTTATGAATTCCTATAGGGATAGGGTCGATGAAATTCTTGTCTGAATGTTGTATCATGGAAGACAAGGTAGCTAAAGCATCTGCGAACTCGTTCTGAGTCCTTGGAACATGTTTGAATTCAATCTTTGTGAACCTCTTGATCAACTATTGTACACAATGCAAGTAGGCAATATTTTAGTGTTCTTAGTAGCCCATTCTCCTAGTACCTGATGTACCAATAGATCAGAATCTCCTGAGTCCCATGATGCAGGCCTCGTATTCTGCCATATTGTTGGTGCATGGGAACCTGAGTTTTGCGAATACCAGGTAATGTTGATCGATTTCTGATGCTAAGAAAGCTTTGATGCCCACTCCCTTTAAGTTTGCTTCTCCTTCGAAGAACATCCTTCAACTGTCGTATGCTTCAGTAATATCTTCACCTACAAATGACACCTCCTCGTCGGGAAAATACGTCTTCAATGGTTCATATTCTCCGTCTACTAGATTCTCTGCCAAGTGATCGGCCAACACTTGCCCCTTGACTGCCTTCTGATTTACATAGATGATATCGAACTCACTTAGCAATATCTACCATTTTGCTAACTTACCTGTAGGCATGGGTTTCTGAAAGATGTATTTTAGTGGATCCATCCTTGATATGAGATATGTAGTGTACGCACAGTAATAATGTCTCAACTTCCGGGTTATCCATGTCAAAGCGCAGCAGGTGCGCTCCAACAAAGAGTACCGAGCCTCGTAAGGCGTGAACTTCTTGCTTAGATAATATATCGCTTGCTCTTACCTCAGCATCTTCTGTTGATTGTGCTATAAAATGGTTGATATAATTGAGGCGTCCTAGAAAACTCATAACATCCTTCTTATTCTTTGGCGGTGGCAAGTCAAGGATAGCTTTGATTTTTGACGGGTCTAACTTGATACCTCGGCGGCTCACGATGAAACCTAGCAACTTTCCAGCAGGAACTCCGAAGGCTCATTTTGCGGGGTTCAACTTCAAATTGTATTTTCGAAGTTGGTCGAAAAACTTCTTAAGGTTTGCTATGTGATCTGAGCTCCTTTTGGATTTGATGATAACATCATCCATGTACACCTCTATTTCCTTGTGTATCATATCATGGAATATAGTTGTCATGGCCTTCATGTAGGTGGCCTCAGCATTCTTCAAACCAAACAGCATCATTTTGTAACAATATATCCCCTATGGTGTGATAAAGGCAGTCTTTTTGGCATCCTCTTCGTCCATCCAGATCTGATGATATCCCACGAAGCAATTCACAAAAGATTGGAGCTCATGCTTGGCGCAGTTGTCAATCAGTATGTGTATGTTAGGCAATGGGAAATCATCCATAGGACTTTCTCTATTCAGATCTCGGTAATCGACACATACTCTAACTTTCCCATCATTCTTCGGAACTGGCACAATGTTGGCTAACCAGGTCGGGTATTCGACCACTCGAAGAACCTTGGATTTTATTTGCTTGGTGACCTCCTCTTTTATCTTCATACTCATATCTGGCTTGAACTTTCTGAGCTCCTACTTTACCGGTGGACACATGGGATTGGTAGGTAGCTTCTTATCTACTATGGATGTGCTTAACCCAGTCATATCGTCGTAGGACCATGCGAAAATGTCTTCATATTCCCTTAAGAACCTGATATAGTATTCCTTTTCTGATGGTGATAGATGAATGCTTATGCGAGTTTCCTTGACTATTTCATAATCCCCTAAGTTAACGGCCTCAGTTTCCTCCAAATTAGATTTTGGTTTGTTTTCAAAATTCTGTACTTCTTTGACAATTTCCTCAAGTATTATATCATCTTCCAGATCTTCCGAATCATTGTCCTTATGTTGTGTCGTCTCATTACTTGTCACAGTCGTAAGTTCATTAGGATATGTAATAATTATGCTAAAAAGAATGTCTAAAGATAATAATAAATACGAAAAGCAAAAATGCATTAATAAAACTTTAAAATGTCAACAGGTACGACTCGATGGCTCGAGTAATTATTTTAAAACAAAATACTAAAAATGTCTTAAATGCTCAAAATAATTTGAAAACAAGTCATGCTAATTTGCCAGGTGTCACGACCCAAAATCCCAACCCGGTCGTGAGGGCGCCTCTCATGAAGACAAGGCCAGCCAATCCAAACTAACTTAATTTTAATAATTAAATAATACGAGAAAAATATAGGTACGGTTTAATAACAGTAAATTACGGAAAAATATAGTAAGCCATCCCGACTACAACCCTCAGATCGGGGTGTCACAAAGTCACGAGCCACTAATGGAATCCTAATAACAAAATGACTATTACAATATCTCTAGCACAATTGTTTGAAGAAAGTGGAAACAACAAAATAAAAGAGATACGGGGCTGCGGACGCCAACAGCTACCTCGTAACCTCCGAATCACCGCCCTGGTAGTAGTAGTCAATGCCTCGAAGCGGAACCGTTAACACCTGAATCTGCACACATGGTGGAGGGAGTAACGTGAGTACTTCCAACTCAGTGAGTAATACACATAAATAATAACTGAAAGTAAGAAAACACATAATGCACAAGGCAATCCATAATGAAGTAATGAAACATCAGTGAAATAGTAAACCAGTGTAAATTCAAGTAGAATCTCCTTTCAACGGTAGAACATGTACATCTTTCAATAAATAACGTGAAGTAAAGAAAGCACTTTAAAACCGCCCCTCGGGCTCAACATCATTTAAAAACAGTAAAATCTTTCAAACTCCAGTTACCAGTTGTCATTGTTACCAACGGTAACCTACAGTTGTCATTGTTACCAACTGTAAATGTATCAAACTCCGGCAACTAGTTGTCATTGTTACCAACTATAACCTACAGTTGTCATTGTTACCAACTGTATTATCTCTGGTTACCGGTTGTCATTGTTACCAACCGTAATCTACAGTTGTCATTGTTACCAATTGTATTATCTCTGGTTACCGGTTGTCATTGTTACCAACCGTAATCTACAGTTGTCATTGTTACCAACTGTATTATCTACCCATCTCCGGTTATCAGTTGTCATTGTTACCAACTGTAACCTACAGTTGTCATTGTTACCAACTGTAATTATCATAATGGGTACCCTGCGCTCACTGTGG
>MCJB01049797.1:0-50225 GCA_002018475.1 Nicotiana obtusifolia
CATCACGACTGTCCGAGTATAACTTCAACGTCGACTCGGCTAATCAGGTATCGGCCATCGATCGCATTAAGGATACCAAGTGGCCTCAACCGCTGCAATCAGATCCAGCTAAGAGAGACCCCAGTTTGATATGTAAGTATCATGGTACACATGGGCACAAGACAGAAGACTGCCGACAGTTGAGGGAAGAGGTGGCACGGTTGCTCGAAAAAGGGCACCTTCAAGAGTTTTTGAGAGATCGAGCCAAAAACCATTACGGGAACAGGAATAGACCAGTAAACGAGGAGGAGCCTTAGCACACGATCAATATGATAATCGGTGGGGTAGATACACCCCAAGGTCCGGTATTGAAACGCACAAAAATATCCATCACCCGAGAAAAGCGCACTCGGGATTACGCGATGGAGGGAGCTTTGCACTTCAGCGAAGAGGATGCGGAAGGAATCATACAACCCCATAACGACGCCTTAGTAATATCGGTGCTTATACAAAAAACTAAGGTGAAACATGTATTGGTCGATCCCGGTAGTTCGGCCAACATAATCCGGTCATGGGTCAGCTCGGGTTGACAGACCGAATTATTCCTGAAGTTCAAATCCTCAATGGTTTCAACATGGCTTGCGAGACAACCAAAGGAGAAATAACTTTACTAGCGAACACTACCGGTGCCATTCGGGAAACGAAATTCTGTGTAATCGAAGGAGATATGAGGTACAACGCCTTGCTCGGGAGACCGTGGATTCATGATATCAGAGCGGTACCCTCGACACTGCACCAAATGTTGAAATTCCCATCGGCTGATGGGATCATAACTGTTTATGGAGAACAACATGTGGCAAAAGAGATGTTTGCAGTAGAAGAAGCAGTGCCAAAACCAATAGCTCCTTCCCAAAGAACCAAATAGCAATCACAGGCATCGCCTTCAACGAACGAAGGTGAACAGGAGCTTCTCGAAGATGATGACTACGGGATTCCCCGATCATTCGTCGGCCCCGACGAATATGATGCAACTAAGTGAACGGTCGAGGAACTCGAGCAAATTTCACTCTGAGGAGATGCACCGGATCGGAAGGTATACCTAGGCTCGGGCTTAAGTTCCAAGCTCAAAACTAAACTTATTCATTTTCTTTCAGCTAACGAAGACTCCTTCGCTTGGTCCTATCTTGACATAACAGGGATACCCCCGGAAATCACGAATCACAAACTGAGCATCGATCCTAAATTTTGACCGGTCAAGCAAAAGAGGAGGCCTCAATCCGAAGTTAAACAAGCATTCATCAAAGATGAGGTACCAAGCTTTTAAATATAGGATTCATTCAGGAAGTTAAATACCTGGAATGGTTAGCAAATATAGTTGTAGTTCTTAAAAAGGGAAATAAGTTAAGAATGTGCATAAATTATAAAGATTTAAACAAGGAATGCCCTAAAGATTCTTTTCCCTTACCTAACATCGATCGCATGATCGATGCCACCGCTGGCCATGAGACCCTTAGCTTTCTCGACGCCTACTCTGGCTATAACTAGATACGAATGGACAAGGATGATCAAGAAAAGACATCCTTCATCACTACGTATGGTACATACTGCTATAACGTGATGCCATTTGGATTAAAGAATGCGGGGGCTACTTATCAACGCCTAGTAAACAAAATGTTCGAAAAACAATTAGGAAAATAATGGAAGTTTACATTGATGATATGTTAGTTAAGTCCCTGCGAGCAGAGGACCATTTGAGCCATTTTCAGGAAACGTTCGATGTGCTGAGACGGTACAACATGAAGTTAAACCCGGAGAAGTGGGCATTTGGAGTGGGCTCGGGAAAATTCCTCGGTGTCATGGTCTCAAATCGAGGAATTGAAATTAACCCCGAAAAGATCAAAGCCATCGAAGACATTACAATTATAGACAGTGTAAAGGCCGTACAAAAGCTGACAGGTCGGATAGCTGCTTTAGGCCGATTCATTTCGAGGTCTTCTAATAGAAGTCACCGATTTTTCAACTTGCTGAAAAAGAAGAACGATTTCTCGTGGAGTCCGGAATGTCAGCGCGCGTTAGAAGAACTTAAGAGGTATCTCTCTAGCCCACCTTTGCTACATACACCAAAAACGGGTGAACAACTATACCTCTACCTTGCCGTTTCGGAAGTAGCTGTGAGTGGGGTCCTGGTCCGAGAAGAACAAGGTACCCAGTTTCTAATTTATTACGTCAGTAAAACCTTAGGTGAAGCCGAAACTAGATACCTGCATTTAGAAAAATTAGCACTCGCTTTATTGAGTGCCTCTAGGAAGCTAAAACCCTACTTTCAGTGCCATCCCATATGTGTTGTAACAACTTATCCCCTGAGAAATATAATGCATAAGCCCGAGCTATCCGGCCGATTGGCCAAGTGGGCCATCGAAGTAAGCGGGTAGGATATCGAATATCGGCCCCGAACCTCGATCAAATCTCAAGTATTGGCAGATTTCGTCGCCAATTTTGTGATGTCACTAATACTCGAGGTCGAGAAGGAATTAATGACCGAATCGGGTACTCCTTTGGGAGTGTGGAACCTGTTCACAGATGGCGCCTCAAACTCGAAAGGATCGGGGCTTGGTATCGTACTAAAGCCCCCAACCGAAAACACAATTCGACAGTCTATTAAGACTGTAAAATTGACTAACAACGAAGCGGAGTATGAAGCTATGATTGTAGGTTTAGAGCTGGCCAAAATCCTGGGAGTAGAGATAATCGAAGCCAGATGCGATTCCCTCCTCGTGGTCAACCAAGTAAATAGGACTTTTGAAGTCAGAGCAGCGCGAATGCAGAGGTATTTGGACAAGCTTCAAGTCACGTTACCCAGGTTTAAAGAATGGACTTTACAGCACATACCTCAAGAACAAAATAGTGAGGTCGATGCCCTCGCCAACCTGGGATCATCGGTCCAAGATAAGGAGATTGAGTCCGAAAAGGTCGTACAACTCTTGAGGTCGGTAGTGGAGGAAGGCCACGCCGAAATTAATTCGACAAGTTTGACCTGGGATTGGAGGAACAAGTATATAGAGTATGTCAACTCAGGTAAACTCCCTTCGGATCCCAAAGAATCGAGAGTATTACGCACAAAGGCAGCCCGTTTCTATTTATCCGATGATGGGACCCTATTTAGAAGAACATTCGGAGGTCCCCTCAAAATTTGTCTTGGACCAGGCAACACCGAGTATATTTTAAGAGAAATACATGAAGGCTCATGTGGGAATCACTCCAGTTTCGAATCCTTGGTTCGAAAAATAATTCGAGCTGGCTACTATTGGATCGATATGAACAAAGATGCAAAGGAGTTCGTTCGTAAGTGCAAAGAGTGCCAAAGGCACGCACCGATGATCCACCAGCCCGGAGAGACACTGCATTCGGTCCTGTCTCCATGGCCATTCATGAAATAGGGAATGGACATTGTTGGCCCTCTCCCTTATTCGCCAGGTAAAGCTTAATTTATTCTTTTTATGACTGACTACTTCTCCAAATGGGTTGAAGCACAGGTTTACGAAAAAGTTGGAGAAAAGGAAGTGATCGACTTCATCTAGGACCACATCATATGTCGATTTGGGATGCCAACGGAGATCGTGTGCGATAATGGCAAGCAGTTCATCGGCAGTAAAGTGACAAAGTTCTTCGAAGACAACAAGATCAAGAGGATCTTATCGACGCCATATCATCCCAGCGGCAATGGACAAGCTGAGTCGACCAACAAAACCATAATTCGAAACTTGAAGAAAAGGTTAACCGACACAAAGGGAAAATGGAAAGAAATACTACCCGAGGTTCTATGGGCATACCGCACAACCGAGAAAACCAGCACCGGGGCCACTCCTTTCTCTCTAGTATACGGTGCTGAGGCGTTAATACCAGTCGAGGTAGGCGAACCGAGTATCGGGTTCCGATGCGCAACCGAAGAATCAAATCGAGAAGCTATGAACATCAATTTAGAATTATTGGATGAAAGAAGGGAAGCAGCCCTTGTTCGAATGGCGGCCAAAAAACAAAAGATCGAAAGATATTACAACCGGAGAACCCATCTTCGACACTTCAACATCGGAGACCTGGTGCTCAGAAGAATCACACCCAAAACTCGAGATCCGAATGAAGGAAAGTTAGGACCGAACTGGGAAGAGCCCTACACCATCTTGAAGGTCACCGAAAAGGGATCTTACAAGCTTGGAACCATGGAGGGCAAACAGCTGCTAAACAATTAGAACATAAGCCACCTAAAGCGATACTATTGTTGAGGTATGAAATTTTGTTTTTTTGTTTGTTTGTTTTGGTAACGTCTGCAGGTATTGAACGAGTTAATCTCGAACCAGGAAGCACAGGACATTAGGGCCGAAAGCACGCGTTGCACTCTTTTTCCCTTCGGCCGGTTTTGTCCCAAATTGGATTTTACGGCAAGGTTGTTAATGAGGCAACCAGTAATCGTGCTAACTTAGATCGGTCGCTCATCGAAGACAATAATATTTGGTGCACAACTTCGGTCGACCATGAATATTAGAAGATTGCTTATCTACTTCGGTTCATTGTTTGGCCACTTCAATTCAGGGGAACTTCTCATAGATCGTTAGGAATCAATGTAAGGGTCAAACGGTCGAAAGTACCATGCCCGAGTAGATTGATCTACCCCCTAAGCAAATTGTACAGGCACTTGAATGCTAATAAAAGCTTTTCGGCACCGATATCTTGTCTCCGAGCCCAAGGGCCCCTTCAATTTTTAATACATGATCAAAAATTAACATTGCTCAGAACTTCACACGAAAATCGAAAGGGAGTAAGTCCTGTTAAGGCATACCCCAACTTATAAAAGGCTAAGGCCGAATCAAGTAAAACTCGAAGGGGGGTAAGACCGGTTAAGGCAAACCCCAATTTCTTAAAAGGCCAAGGCCTTATTGAGTTGATGAAACTTGAAGGGAAGTAAGACCTGCTGAGGCAAACCCCAATTTCATAAAAGGCCAAGGCCTTATCGAGTTAATGAAACTCGATGGAAAGTAAGACCTACTGAGGAAAACCCCAATTTATAAAAGGCTAAGGCCGAATCAAGTTAGACTCGAGGAGAATTGAAATCTGTTAAGACAGAACTCCAATTTCTTAATAGGCCAAGGCCACGTCGAATTAATAAAATTCGAAAAGGAATAAGACCTATTAAGGAAAACCTCGGCCCCCCTTTTGAGGCTTAGGCCTTACCCAATCGGCCGTGAATTGGGAAAATCTGCTAAGAAATAAGCTAAGTCTTAACTAAGCCTGAAGGGCAGAAAATTCTACAAATTAAATTATCAGAGAGTCAGAATAGACCGAACAAGAAAGGGAGATAAAACAAGATCTTTCATATATATATGAAGCAAAGTATGAATCCTAAAAAGACATATTACACAACAGATGACTTTAGTCAGAATTCTCGGAGTCTTCTTCTTCTTCTGGGAAGGCTCGCTTTCTAGCATCGGCTTCGATCTTTGCTGCATCATCAACCTCAGTGGATAGATCGAAGCCTCGAGCTTGTAATTCTTCGAGAACAGAAAGGCGGGTTTGGCACTTGGTATACTCGACTAGAATCTTTGATTGATCTTGGGCAGCCTCGGCATCGGCCCTGTATTGAGCTATTAGATCATCGGCATCATCTTTGGACATAGCAACCTCGGATTTTGCCGATTGCAGTTCGTTGACCAAAATATCATGATCCGAGGTAAGCGTCTCGACCTGAGATTGAAGCGTATCGGTGCTCTTAGTCAGAGTCCCGATTTTCTCTTGTGCCTCCGAGACTTGTTCTTCCAAAGAAACCACTCGAGCTTGGAGGGTTTCCTTTTCCGAGGTCAGCAGATCGGTCTTAGCTCTCCATTCGTTGTTTTTTGCTTTGGCCTCGCTCAATGTGGATCGGTATTGGTTTAGTCGGTCAAGTTGCTGCCCCATCTGGTCGAGTGTATTAGCATTCTCCTTGCGCACAAAGTCTAGCTTGGCCCGAAGGGTCGACATCTCCCCTTCAAGCCTCCCACGACGTGCCTTCTCTTCCCTTAATCGAAGAAAACCTCATGATGAAGCACCGAGGCCTACGAATAGGAAAGAAAATAAGACAGTTAGTCCAGATTGAAAAGTAAAATTGGCAAACACCAAACAAAGCNAAGGCCTTATTGAGTTGATGAAACTTGAAGGGAAGTAAGACCTGCTGAGGCAAACCCCAATTTCATAAAAGGCCAAGGCCTTATCGAGTTAATGAAACTCGATGGAAAGTAAGACCTACTGAGGAAAACCCCAATTTATAAAAGGCTAAGGCCGAATCAAGTTAGACTCGAGGAGAATTGAAATCTGTTAAGACAGAACTCCAATTTCTTAATAGGCCAAGGCCACGTCGAATTAATAAAATTCGAAAAGGAATAAGACCTATTAAGGAAAACCTCGGCCCCCCTTTTGAGGCTTAGGCCTTACCCAATCGGCCGTGAATTGGGAAAATCTGCTAAGAAATAAGCTAAGTCTTAACTAAGCCTGAAGGGCAGAAAATTCTACAAATTAAATTATCAGAGAGTCAGAATAGACCGAACAAGAAAGGGAGATAAAAGAAAATCTTTCATATATGTGAAGAAAAGTATGTTACAATAGTGAGAATCCTAAAAAGACATATTATACAACAGATGACACTAATCAAAATTCTCAGAGTCTTCTTCTTCTTCTGGGAAGGCCCGCTTTCTAGCATCGGCTTCGATCCTTGCTGCATCATCAACCTCGGTGGATAGATCAAAGCCTCGAGCTTGTAGCTCTTCGAGGACAAAAAGGCGGGTTTGGCATTTGGTGTACTCGACCAGAATCTTTGATTGCTCCTAGGCAGCCTCGGCATCGGCCTTGTATTGAGCTATTAGATCATCGGCATCAGCTTTGGACGTGGCAATCTCCGATTTTGCCAATTGCAGCTCGTTGACCAAAATATCACGATCCGAGGTAAGCGTCTCGACCTGAGATCGAAGCGTATCGGTGCTCTGAGTCAGAGTCCCAATTTTCTCTTGTGCCTCCGAGACTTGTTCTTCCAAAAAAACCACTCGAGCTTGAAGGGTCTCCTTTTCCGAGGTCAGCAGATCGGTCTTAGCTCTCCATTCGTTGGTCTCTGCTTTGGAATTGATTTATTCGGTCAAGTTGCTACCCCATCTGGTCGAGTGAATTAGCATTCTCCCTGCGCATAAAGTCTAGCGCAACCCGAAGGGTCGACATCTCCCCTTCGAGTCGCACACGACGTGCCTTTTCTTCCCTTAGTCGAAGAAAAGCCTCATGATAAAGCACCGAGGCCTACGAACATGAAAGAAAATATGACAGTCAGTCCAGATTGAAAGTAAAATAACAAACACCAAACAAAGCCTGTAAGAAGTTTTACCTTATTTGATGTCTGTTGAGCTTCATTGATCAAGCAGGCCTCATCCACCTCGTCCATTGCAGCCCGATCTTCCTCGTGTAGCAGACACCGAAGATAACTAGTCACCCCCACAGGCGCAGAAAGGGCCCTAGCATCTTCGGGAATGGCAAACTTTATTATCCTTTTCCGATCAGGGTTGGAACTCGGAGCTGGAAATCTATCGACCAGCTTGTGACCGAAAGATGCCCTGCTCATCTTGGCGGAGGGACTCTTCCTCGGCACTTCAAGCCCAAAGGTGTCAGCCGATGGCACACCATCGAAGAAGTCTTAAAAGGCCCTTCCGGTGCATGGCTTTTGCTCGGCGAATGCGCTCTTGCAGCTCGGGCTTCATTGAGGGTTACCTCCAAGAAAGAAGAGGAGTCCATTGCTTCTGATGGACCCGAGGTTCCTTGCGCTGCCTCCCCTACATCGGCGGAAGCCCCGGTTCTCGCCCCTGCATCGAGGTCCTCTACTCGATGAATACTAGCTTCATCGATCCTCGGCTCGGGGACTACATGAAATGGCTCGTTGCTTAACGTCTCGAGGCCCCTATCTTCCTCAGAATCATCACTCAATCGAATAGCCAAGTCAGCAATTTTGGTCTTACGAACTATGCTCTTCTTCTTAACTTTTTTTTTCTCGGGCCCAGAAGAACCGGGGGCTTCTTTTCTCTTTTTTTCTCCTTCCTGCTCCGAGACAGGGGGAGGGCAGGGAACCTCTCTACCGGGGGACGTTCGCCTCCATTCAGCGTCCTTCGGTAGACCTGCAAAGGAAGGAGGAAGTAAATTAGTGGCATCATCGATCACATAAAGCATGGAACACAAATGATATCGGTCTCACCATGCTTTTTGGCCTCCCATAGGCCCTTCGATATCTCGCGCCAGGCTCGCTCTGAGTAGGTCCTTTGAGCTACACCTTCCTGACCCACTCTTCCAAATGCTGAATCGCGGCCAGCATTTGAGAAACAGCTACATTTGGTAAAAATACATTAGTGAGATAACAAAGGAAAGTCAACAGACGAATTAGGATACGAAAATGATTCTTATGGTTCATGTTCCACTTGTCAGGGAACGGCATATCTTTAGCAAGGATCAGATCCGACGTCCTTATTCGAACAAATCGGCTCATCCAGCCTCAATCTTTATCCTCGTCAATGCTCGAAAATGGGGCTTTGCTTGCCCGGCGAGCAAGCTTTATTAGTCACCCTCGGAAGACTCGGGGATTGTATAATCGCAGCAGATGATCGAGGGTGAAAGGATGCCCATCAATTTTGCTCACGAAAAAACGGAAAAGATGAATTATTCGCCAAACGGAGGGGTGAATCTAACCCAGTGTTACATTGTACCTTTTCAAAAGGCGACAATGATGCGGTCCAAAGGGCCCAACATGAAGGGGTAAGTGTAAACACTCAAATAGCCCTCCACGTGGGTGGTAATTGCCTCGTCCAGTGAGGGAACTACCACATCTTTGCCAACCCAGTTACATTCCACCTTACCCTCTCGATGGTTTTGCTCGTGATCGAACTTATATATCTGATGACTGGTTCACCACGGCCCGGTACAGAAAAGGCCTTCTCTACCTTAAAGTCGGAGCCGATCGAGCATCCGACCGGTACGAACGCCTTTTGAGGAGGCTCTGTCGAAGTTTCCTCAGCAATGACAGGCTCGGCCTCTTCAGTGGGTTGAGAGGAAGAAGGTTGTTGCTTCTGAGGAACAGACTTAGATGTCTTTGCCATTGGAATTAAAGAGATGGAAAGCAAGTAGATGCAAGCGTAAAAAGAGAAATCACTTGAAGAGTTTTTTAGAGAACTTGGATAATATGGTGCTCAAACGACGCAAACTTGAAAACTGAAGAATGAGAGGGCTATTTATATTTTTTCAAAAGCGGCGGTTCGAAACCCAAAATGAGAAAGCATTAATTGATGCTTGCAGGAATTGCAGAGTTTGTCGTCAGTTGGTACATGAAAAGACATATTTGATACTGGCCACGTGCGTCATCACGCTATCGTCATTTATCAACAAGATGTTTTGTGTTATCTGATTTGACGTTCCGAATTCCGTGTGGCTCACCATAAATATGTTTCCATTTAGCCTAGTCTTAAAAATGGCGGCTCATATCGTTTCTTGTCATTACTCTCCAAAAAAAGAGGAGACTATCTGTATGGGGTCGAACCTGATCGCTTGCATAGGAAGTACCGGTTTTGGGATTTGACGACCAGCGTCGATTGAAGTCACCATCCGATAGGCCGAGACCAAAATATCGAGAAGAGCAATCCGAGACCGGGACATCAGTAGAGAAGCCCGAGACCAGATGTTATCAGAACGAAGCTCGAAGCCAACGCGCTCGAGATGGGATCGTCGAGGCCGATCAGGGTAAAACATCCCATGGTAAAGTTACAGATTTGCGTAACTGAAGGACCGAAAATCTTGTGATATGTGAACCTCTCGGCGGGAATCTCAGCTCAAATCAATAATGACGTTGAATCCATTAATTCTAGGGATATCTTACCTTGTAAAAGAGATTTTTACCTTGTATAGAATTCTTCACCCTTCCTATATAAACAGACAACCTAATTTGTAAAGCACACATGATATACAATCAATATACAAAAGCTATAGTCTATTTTGCTCGTTTGTCGGCTTCATATTTTATTTCCAAAGGCTTCTAACACAGAAAGATCACTCAATATTGGCGGTTTGCTTCTTCCTTGTTCACTAAAATTAGTCTCTATTTCTGTTTATTCTTTAATTGTATTAAATCAGGTCACGTATCCTTAAAATCACATATAAATTTAATTGTTACTCATAATCTAGGATAAACAAAAATCAAGGGAGAAAACACTAAAATAAACTAAATTGCAACACTCCAATATTGCACTAAAACTCATTAATCTTTTATAACAGAGCAAACATCTTATTTGCCGTACAAAAACTTAAAAGTATTCATAAAATTCAAACACAAACAAATCTGATCCGTCTTACAACAATGACAACATAACAGAACATAATACAAAATAAAATTATTGAGTTCATCCTACAACAATGACAAAGGTAACTACTTCTTCCGCTTCCGTGACTTATTCTGTCTACCAATAATCTCATCATCACTTTGCGCGTTCAATTCTATCTTCTTTCTAGCATAATCCCACAAGAGAGCACCAAATTTACGCCGGTATGCATAGGCATTGAAATTTTTAGGAAATGTCTTGCCCTCAATGAAATACTCTGCAAATGATGCCAAAAATACACCACAATCACTACAAAAATAAAAATAACACTAATCATCAAACTGCAGAATCTAAAAACAGAACAGATTGTGTTAAAAGAAATTCATACGCTTCGACTTGTGGAGGCAGTCCTTAAACTAGTTTTACATCAAAAGGGATAATCAAGTCCTTTGATTTGTAGACACAAGTGCGCCAATTGATATCTTTTTTGTTTAAATAAAAATGTGTGTGCACGAAAATATGAGGCAGCAACATATAATACTTGCACATTGTGTTATGAACTTTGGCTTGATGAGCAGCTCCACCGCGCATAGAGTCATACATAGAAATACACCTATCCTTGAAGGACATCAAAACTATTATCTAATTCCATTGTTCCGCAATGTTAATTGGCATTAAGACGTGCTCGACAGTGTGCCATGGAACATTGGCATCCAAGACATACCCCTGAATATACTCTGCAATGACATGTTTCGGATGGCACACTTCACTATCTCCATCTGTATCAATAAATGCCTGCCATAACTCATTAATTTTCTCGTCGAAGTACCAATCAGTGGTGGTGAATGTTACAGGTAGCTCTTTGTCATACTTCCCCTTCTTCCTCAAATAATAGAACAAAACATCAATATGCTGAAATAAAACATAACAAGTAATTAATCATTGAAGGCTTGTAAGCTTAAGCAGCTACACTCTTTCAAACCAAATTCACAGAAAACAAAAGGAAAATGAATGCTCACTACTTCTCTTGTGCCAGGAAAGATAGCAATTAATAATCTGTTCTAACTTAAGTGTCCTGATCACGTGTACACTGGCTAAAATTAAAAAAAAATGTAAAAGTAACTTCTTACATACTGAGTCATCCAAAGGCTGACCATTATATGCCAAAGTGTAAAATCATTTTTTGTCTTCAACATGATATACCCTAAGATCATAAGCAGAATTGAGTTTACTAACATGATTCAAGTAAGTTTCATTCATGGTAACATATATACACAAAGAGATACAGTGATTTGATATAAAATAATGCTACAAATGACAATATATTAAAATACAGAACAAAACTCAGAAATTGGGAACATACTTCTTTTTGAACTTCCCTTCTTTGACCCACGCAGTAAATACATTTAACAAAGAGATGTTAACGCCGGTTTCGATTTGCTTTGAAAAGGATGCTTAACAGCATAAATTTTCTTTTATTCTTTCGCTGCAACAACACCAGTACTGGATCCTGAATCAAATGCAGTAATGAACGGAGACTACACGACCTTTGCAGGACATCTCTTTCTTTTTTTCATTTGCGGCGAAACTTCAGGAAGTAATTCAGGCTGGTACAGAACAATCTGAGATTCAGGAACCTCTTTCTCAGATTGTTCCTTCATCTCCCCTGCCACCTCATCAACCCTTGCAATCATACAAACAGCGGCAGTCTGAGATTCGGGAACCTTTTCTTTTTCAGATTCTGCCTCCATCTCCCCTGCCGCCTCATCTACAGTCTCACCAGTAGCGGCAGCATGCATTTCATCTCGTGAGAAAGTTACTTCAGCAACGAACATGTTAACTTTCACACCAAAAGGTTCTTCTATGATATTGACACCTAACTGATCTGCTGCATCGAGCAGAATGTTGTTACGATGATGCGCACTGGTATCTCCTTGAGAATGTGGAACATCTTTTCCTTCACTTCCATCAACCTATTTTTTTTTTAAAAAGAATCGAATTATCAAAAACAACAAAGAAAAGAAAAAGAAAAAGTGCAGAATGCAGACCTAAACACACCTTACAACCATCCATGTCAACATCTTCATTGCCACCAAACTCTATATTGCTCACAAAATCATTATTGTCTTGACGACCACTGGTGTCTTCCTTTGGATGTGCATCATATTTGGCTTCGGTTGCACCAAAACATTTTTAGAAAAAGGATACAGTAAGTTAACCAAAAAAATAAAAGGAAATGCACAATGGAAAAGAAATACATACCATGAAATTTATCAACTCAAAGACTTCCTTGAATTTATCAGAAACATATTTCATGAACGACTTTAACTGCTTATGGAGCTACAAAAGGAAACAAATAAGAAAAATAATAGACATTCAAATATATATTTTGAACAAAACTTTCAAATATATATATATATATATATGTGTGTGTGTGTGTGTGTGTGTGTGTGTGTGTGTGTGTAATCAATACAAACCTATTTAACATCAGCTTTCAAGCAACTCACGGTCATAATCAACAATTTGGACACCCGGCGTCTTTTTTGGTAGGACAGGCTCCTTAATCTGTTTCAGGGGTGGCGTGACAAAATCATCACTATCATCAACAGGAAGTTTTCCCCTATTACGTGATGTCAAATATTTCTGATACTCGTCATTAACTTCAACAGGCAAAGTAAATCTCCTTAGCTCTTTAGTTGTAGGAGAAATATTTTTAAACTGCAAATGTAACAAAAAGTGCTTCAGTCTTAGATGTATCAAAGATGTATAAAAATTGTATATCTGATGTATCACAGTGATTACAGTGTATCATATATGTATAACCCATCAATACATAAAAGCTGGTACCTTATTCCCTGTGCTGTTGAAGAAACCAGTAGAGAAGTTCTCACGTGTTGGCCTGTCTGTCATTTCCCAATTCAATATGCGTGGTGTATGATTTCCAACACGAACAACAAATTTTTGAACAACTACAGTGCAACATTCATTAAACCACACCTGTAGTGCAAGAAGAAATCCACCAATCCTATAAAACTCAGACTTTCCCCTCAACCTGTCCCTCACCGACTTTATTAAAACTCGAAACACAATTTTACCCCAGGGAAAGGACACATACTCACCACTCTCGACAAGATGAAAATCACGTTTACTTATAAATATCTTATGAGCCTGAGTGGACATTAGAAATGTGTTTATGAAATAAATGATTGCAATCTTAACTGCGTCTTCATCAGACTGCCATTTATTCTTCTCAAACAATAAGCGACTTCTTTGATACCGCGTCAAAACCAAAAAAATAAGTATTCACCAACCTATTGGTCCACTGAAGTTACCCTCAACATGTTCATTGCTACAAAAATTTAAACCACTTACAACACCAAATTCCCGAAGACCAAAACATAAAACACATTCGTCATTCAATTTCACATAAAATTGATCACACTTATCTTGAACCAACTCCCTTAATATTAAAGAACGAATAAGTTGTTCCTGGATAGCGACTCGAGGTAAATCAAGAAAATAGCTAAAACAGCTTTCCCTAAGCATCTGAAGCTGGACATCAATCAACTTTGACTACAAAACTGATACGATGTCCACATTAGTGTATGATTTCCGATGAGTAACAGGAAAAGGCTCACCAACTGGAATGTAAATCTTCCAAGACTACAAATAAATCGCACGGATTAAAAACAAACAAATACAAACAAAATCCAATTTTAAAAGTAGATTCAATAATAGAATAAAATATAATTGAAATTGTATGTACCTTACAATCTTTATCAGGAATTTTAACTTTTTCTACCTTCTGAACCTTACTTTATTTTGGTTTGACATCCAAATTCACTTCGTCCTCCATGACACATTTTCTCTTACCTTCAATATCATCCATTCTAACCCTTTTGCTCTTCTTTTTCTCAGATTGTCCAACAACATCCTTTCGAGATTCTAACACTTTAACACTATCGGAACGATTTGGTCTTCCCATATTTCATCATTAGTCGATTTCTCAACTAAAATCGGGGTGAATGAGGAGATAAACTCATCGAGCGAGTTTCTCTTCTCATGTTGCTCGATTTCTCAATTGAAACCGAGTTAGAATAAGGTGATGAAGTCATCGAACGAGTTTGTCTTGTCATATTGCTCTGTTTCACTATTGAAACTAGGTTCAATGAGAAAATTTTTTTAAAAAAATTATACGAACAAACGGTTACAAAAATTTGTGAAGAAATTGATACAAAACTCGACCAAAACTAACAAAATCATCTATAATAGATACATACGATGAACTCTAACTAAACAATTCAGTTGCAAAAGCCTTAAAGAAAAAGCAACATCGCTTCTCCAAAAACACGTGCAACCGAAAAAATATACAAAACAAGAGATTTTCTACTCCAAATTACCTGGAATCAGAAGAAATAACTGCAAGTGTTTCTTGTTTTGTCGTTAATTTCAGCGCAACTTTGGTTCAACTTTGGTTTTATATATATATATATATATATATATATATATATATGAGAGAGACAGAGAGAGAGAGTGAAAACTCGGTGTCTGTATTATAAAAATAACGGATACAACATTAATTGAAAAAATTTGAGCCCAAAATGACATTTGGGCCCTTATTAGTAGATATTTTATTTCGGGCTATTTTTGGTTGGGAAAGTTTATAGAGTGATAGTTTGGGTAATTTTCCCTGTTTCTTTCTAGAAGGAGCGCTTGAACCTCCAACCTTGTCGGTTTAGGATTTTGCTTTCAAGTTTTGGCCGCGAAGTCATTTTCGCAAAATCTTTTGGAACAAGAATAAAAATTAAATAGTGATATTTAAAAAGATGAGAAAAGTGTATTTTTAACCATTCTAAACAAATAAAAATAAAAATATATATGTATATAAAAGTTTCGGCCGTCCGATCAATGTTATATTTTGTCGTTAATTGATTCTATTTGTTCAAATCACCCCAAATTCATACGCTATCCTATCTCTGAACTAAAATCAGAATGATTGCACCTGTCTGGCGAAAAATTACAGAAGTATGATACTTCTTAGAGTGCTCTAAAACTTTTGACCTCTGCTTGCCTTAGGACGGAGCTTCATGGTCAAAAGTTAACAGTATTGCCTATGGGGCAAACGAGGGTCAACACTTATTATACCTGAAATTTTGCCCAAAGGACAAATGGAGACTAAAATTTTATGACCATCTACTTTAAGGGCTATTTATGTACTTCACCCAACCCGGATGGGCAGCTATATTTTTGGTATTAAGGAAAAAAATATATCACAATTATACAGTAGAAGGAGGGCTTAAACCTCCGACCTTGTGGCCGCGAAGTCATTTTCATAAAATCTTTTGGAACAAGAATAAAAATTAAACAGTCACATTAAAAATGATGAGAAAAAAATATTTTTAACTGCTCTAAAAAATAGTTAATAAAGTATAAAAAAAATTTCAACTAGCGGATGTAATAAATTTTGGCCGACTAATCAATATTATATTTTTCCCTCAATTGATTCTATTTGTGCAAATCACCCCAAATTCATACGCTAGCCTCTCTCTGGGCTAAAATCAGAATAAATGCACATGTCCAGCAAAAGATTACGGAAGTATGATACTTTTTAAAGTGATCTTTAACTTTCGACGCATGCTTGCCTCACGACAGAGTTTCAAAGTTAAAAGTTAACAGTGTTGCCTATGGGGTTAGAGAGGCTCAACACTTACTATACTTGAAAACCAAGACTAAAGTTGTTAGACCATCCACTTTAAGGATTATTTATGTACTTCACCCGAATCAGATGAGCAGCTATATTTTTAACCACTCTAAAAAAATTAGCCGACAATATATAATATTTTTTGACTAGCGAATGCAATACATTTTGGCTGGCCGATCAATGTTATATTTTTCCCTTAATTGATTCTATTTGTGCAAATCATCCTAAATTCATACGCTAGCCTTTCTCTAGGCTAATCAGAATGATTGCATCTGTCCGGCAAAACATTACCGGAGTATGATACTTTTTAAAGTGACTTTTAAGTTTTAACCATTTCTTGCCTCACGATAGAGTTTTAAGGTTAAAAATTAACAGTATTACATATGGGGCTAGAGACGCTCAACACTTAATATACTTGGAAATTTTCCCATGGGTCAAACCGAGACTAAAATTGTAAGACCATCCACTAAAATTGTAAGACCATCCAGTAGCAGTGATGTCTACTACTTTTTGAGTTGGATCGTCCTTACTTCCTATTAATTGTGCGGAAAGAAATTTCTTGGTAAGAGATTCTTAATGCCTTTAATAAGATTTCTAGTGTAAATGAAAATCTTTTAGAAAGATGACTCTTTGTACTAATAAACTTCAAACGTCCACCGATGGTGTACTTAAAATTTTGTACAAGCGAGTTCTATCAAAAAATACGATAGCCGATTGTATGAGTGCAGCAATAAACATAATTTGTTTACAACTCTTTTTGTTCATCAGATCATTTCAAAATGAAATCATTTATTTTTTGTTAAAAAAAAAGGTAGGAGAAATTTTTTTAAAAAATAAAAAAGAAAATTCGTCCTTTATTTTATAAATTTATCTATATAAATTAACAAATTGTATTTCAGAAAATTTAGCAATTTTAAGCAGAAAGTATTTAACCTATTTAAAAATTATATTGTAACTCTAAGCTATTTAACATATAAAGTTGTTACAAACAAAAGACACGAAAAAAAAAGTTACAAAATAAACTAATTTATACAAATTATTAAAGAAAAAGATATTTGCACCAAACTAAAATATTGAGTATAACACAAATTGACAAATTCAATATAAACTAAACTAAATTAAAAGATTATAAGTAATTTCGATAAAGCATTAGAACAAAAATTCACTTTGTAGTTTAAATTTTTTTGAAGTAAAATGGAGGAATTTAATAAAAATAGCTTTTATTGGATTTAAATAAAGAAAAGAAATAATTAAAGGTAAGAAAAAAAGAGTCAAAGACAAAATAGGAAACATCAAGCCCTAATTAATTATATAACCTTATAATCTTTAATGTTTTACCAACCCTTGTTAATTACCTCGATATTGGAGAGCTTACAAAAAACCAAGCGTTTTCATCAGAAGAGCTTCGAGAGTGCGGTAAGATTTCTGCTTTTTTAACTCACCATTACCATGCTTTACTTAGAGCCCGTTTCGCCAAGCTGCTAAAATCTGTTTATTTTAAAATGTATTTTTTTTTTAAAAATATTTTTTTTAAAAGTACTTTTGAAAAAAAATAATTTATATTTGGCCAATTCAATTTAAGAAGTACTTTTTACTATATTTGATGAATAAATTGTGTTTTAATCTTTATAAAAAGTACTTTTGAGTGTCAAATTATCAAAAAGGATAGTACCAAACTTTTATAATTATTTCAAAAAAATAAATTTTAATATTTACTGTTATTATTTTTTAGTTAATTTAATTAAAATATAAACATAAAGTAAACATAAATACTAAATAAAATCATTGTAATATATATAGTTTGCCTACAGCTGTGATAGGATGAGTTAGAAGGAAAAGAGGTCGAAATCTCTTGGAGATAAAGGGTTTTGAAATGAAAGTTATTAGGATCGAAAGTACAGAAGTAAAATAAATTTGGAGATCAATTTAAATAATACCGCTTGTACATAAGAAAATAGTTTGTTTTATTTATTCATTTTTTAGAAACCGATATTAATAAATTTCTCATCTTTACCAATCAAACTGAAGATGGCTCGATATTTTTATTACCTCACACTGCTAACGCATTAAAGTAGGGGCAACATTATATATATATATATATATATATATATATATATATATATATATATATAGTCACGACCCGGATTTCTCACCCTCGGAGTCGTGATGGCGCCTACTAGTGAAAGCTAGGCAAGCCAATCAACCGAATTATACCACGTTTTCATTCGAAATCAATTCAACTAATACCAACCATAAACAAACAACACAATTTAACGAGCGAAGTACATAGAATATTTTAAATAAAATCTCTTTCACAACTACCCAAGATCTGGTGTCACAGATTCACAGACTGTCTAAGAGTACTACAAACAAGGTTTTGAAAGAAATAACAAAATACTGTTTCCGAACTACATGGAAGAAACTGGTAAAGGAAATGGACAGGGGACGCCAAGATCTGCGAACGTCTGCAGTACTACCTTGGGTCGCTTGATAATCACGAGGCTGGAAACTTTCTACTGTCCGAAGCCTGCGACACTGGGATCTGCACAAAAGAGTGCAGAGTGTAGTTTCAGCACAACCGACCCCATGTGCTGGTAAGTATCTGGCCGAACCCCGGCGAGGTAGTGACGAGGCTAGGACCAGACTCCAGATAAACCTGTTCAGTTATAAACATATATGTATCTACAGCATAAAACTAGAAATACATAAATAATTTTATCGGGGGAAAGAAAACATACATTGCAATAACAGAAAAATCTCCACAAAAATCAAAGCCATAAGCCTCCGAGCCTCAAGCTCGTCTTAGATTTCTAGTACTGTTCCACCACGAAATCGTCAGCAATTTGTGCTGGGGTTTTGGGGTTAGAAAGTGGGAAATTTCGTAACTGATGTTGGGGTGTTGAAAGGATGATTTCACGGTTGTTTTTTTTTTCCAGCGTATTTGGGGTTGTTTTCAGACGATTTCTCAGTTGGGTTTTGGTGAGTTTAAATGGGGAAAGCAGGTTGGTAATTGGGGGTTGATAGCTATGTGATGGAGGTGCTTTCATGGAATTTGGGGTTGTTTACAGGGTGGTTTGAAGGTTAATTTGCTATGGTTTGAAGGTGGTTTGGTGAGTTTTACATAGAAAGTGTCAAAAATAAGAGGGTTTTTGCATGTTAGGGTTATGGGTCCTTATTTATAGTGGATCAAAAATCGGAATGAAAATAAGTGGCCAGATGCCAGAATGCGATCGCATTATGGTCGCAGAACACATATGCGATCCGCATTTAGGTCGCATTTCTGACACAATATTTGACCTCAAAACTCTGTCTCACTCTGCGATCCTACTGTCAAATCTGCGGTTCGCATTCCTGAAATGCGATCGCATTTCTCGTCGCATTTTCGACGAAAGGTTTGCCCAGTTTTTCTGTTTCACTATGTGACGCCTGTGTGAGATATGTGGTTCGCATATCTGAAATGCGATCCGCATTCTCGTCGCATTTTTGACAAGAAGTTTGCCCAGTTCTCTGCTTCACTATGCGATGAAGGATGCCAACTATGCGACTCGCATTGGCACATATGCGATCGCATAGTGGACTTTGCGACACCTTTTGCCCTTTTTCTCTTATCTTTTGAATTCTTTTCCCTACTCTTGTGTTCTTATACCTCATTTACTAAAAAAAATAATAAGAGTGCATAATCACAAGGAAGGATTTGCACATTAAACAAGCCAAATCTATATGATTTACTACCACGTGTTTTCACGACACATCGGGTCGTTATATATATATATATATATATATATATATATGGAAAGAAAATGTAAAGGATAATTTGGAAAATATAAATTTATGGTGAGGATAGTTTTGTCTTGAATAAATTAATTTTCTGCTTCTGCTTCTTGGAATAAGCTAGAATTTTCTGCTTCTTCCCAAAAGCAGAAAAACTGCTTCTGCTGTCGGTCAAAAGTACTTTTTTATTTTGGACAAACACATTAAATTATTGAAAAGGTATTTTTTTTACTAAAAAAAATATTTTTGGCCTCCAAGAAACTTGGCCAAACATGCTCTTAATTGCTGATACGTTGGTAAGTACTTAAATTATTTGTTCCCCATGTTTCTGTTGTTTATGTTTCCTCAAATTATCATGATCTTATGTTTTAAAAACTCAAGAAAAGCTTTAATTTTTCAAATAAGATTAAGTCCATGAATCCTAAAATAGTGACGGTGTCCGACATTAGTGGAGGTTTTGGATTATTATGTTACATTGTTGTATCAGAAGTAACGTACTAAGTTGTCTTTTAATACTATACATTGTTGTTCGATTTTTTTAAAAGATCAAACTCAATTAATTAATAAATTTCCTGTTTCAATTCAGATGATATAATTTGACTTGGCATAAAGTTTAAGGGGCAAAAGTTTTATGGGACTATGACATTTGTGTGACTATAAATGCTTTTCATTAAGGGTAAAGCAGGAAAAATAAAAAGTTTAAAGTTAAATTGTTTTCAAATATAGAAATGTGTCATTCTTTTTGGAACAGACTAATAAGGAAAATGTGTCATTTAAATTGAAACAGAGGGAGTAACATATTTGAAAAATTTACCAAAAAATCAACCGGCCACTTGGTTGAATTCGAAATCAAGACCAAATCCCGATTATCCATTCATCTTCGAGTCTATATATGTGATTTGTTTCAATATCCAACCTCAAATCGAGGTCTAAATCTCAAAAATAAAAAAATCCTAAGTTTCTATCCAAAAATCCTAATATACTCTATGAAAATCTAGAATATGGGGATCAAAATCTATAAAAAGTAATGGAAATTAATCAAAAATAAGTTAAAGTTACTAACCCTCGAAGTTGGGATGAAATCTCTTCAAAAATCAACTCGCACAAAGTCTAGGTCTCAAAACTGAAATAAAATGAGCTAATCCCAAAATCCTCTATTTTTACCCTGTTGCAAATGTTGCAATTGCAAACTCTTGTTCGCAATTACGCAGCTCACAAATGCGAACCACATGTCGCAAATACGAAGTAGCGTTAGAGCTTCAGATGTCGCAAATGCAACTCCAGTTTCGCAATTGTGAAGCTGGCATCTCCCATCCCATCTTCACAAATGTAAGGTCCATTTTGCAAATGTGAACCTCGCATCTGCGAGCAGTTCATCACAATTGGGATGACTGCGGTACCAGCAATACCAAGTCTTTTTAAAATAACTCGAAATTAATTTGAAACTCACTCCAGCGCCTCAGGCCCGATCCAAATATCCAAACAAGTATAATAACCTCACATGAACTCGCTCGTAAGATAAAAACATCAAAATAACATCTACAATCAAGAACCAAGCATCAAAACACAAAGATTTCAATGTTCATAAACTCATTTTTATAACTTTTCGCAGTAAGCACCAAAGCAGCCTTAGGTCATCCGGGACCCCAACAAGATATGCATACAGGTCCAAGATCACTATAGAACCTATTAGAATTGGCAAAACACCGAACAGAGATTGTTTACCAAGAATGTTGGCCGTGGTCAACTCCAATAACTTTAAAGTTCAAAAATCAAGTTTTGTTTTGTAAAAACACATTTAACTTTTGGAAAATCAAAACAAACCACGCACACAAATCTTAAATCATCAAGTATTCGGAGGTCTCAAACTATACCACAAAAATTAGAACTCAAAACGACCTATCCGGCCGTTACAATGAGTTTGTCGCACTAAAGAGTCTTTATAAATCAAGATCACATAAGCATTTCTTTCTGCATAATTTATAACAACTATCTTTTGTTTTACTTAAAGGCAGTAATACTTCTGCACCATATTGGTAATAATTATTTTTTGGTGAAATATATAAATAGTCTTGAAAGTTATCACCAATACCTCTAAAACATAATATTTTATTTATATATAAAGTATAATTTTTTGACGAAGAGTGATCAGTTAACCACCTTGTGATCATGTGGCTTCGCACTGCCAACAATTAATAAGACACGTTAATTTAGCTAGTGACCATTTAGGGACTTTTAGTTAGCAAAGGTGTGTCTCACGAACATTTGACCATTTAGGGACTTTTAGTTAGCAAAGGTGTGTCTCACGAACATTTGCGTGATCTCACTCGCTAGTGACATGTCAAATAAACAAATGAGAAAATGTTATGTATAACTTTTATTAAAATAATTGCCACATGTAATATTTAACAAAAGAGAAAAATAATAAAAACGAAAAAAAAAGGATAATAAAAATTTATAAAAAGCTCCTTCATACTCATTTCACGAAGACCAATATCGGTCTCTGTCTTTCCCGTCTTTCAGATCCCTATCAATATAAAAAGAATATCTAATTAGAGTCCCTTTCTCTCACTTAATAGATCTATCTGGTCTGATAATTTTCCAATTTTCCATCAATAACTGTATTATCCTAAATCACCATTTCTTTTGGTTAAATATAAATTTTATTAATAGAAGCAATGTACAAAAGTGGAGGGGGACATAAACCTTACCTCCAATAAAAGAGTAAATGTACACTTAGTTATCCTAAAGTGATAACTAAATATACCTAAAATATGGTAAGTTGTTAGACCTATGATGATGTGGTGATTGTCTATTTTATATTAATAGACAATCGCATTTACAAAAACAGAGTGTGATTGATCTAGGTCAACTTTACAAAAAAATACATGTGTTCCTGCTTCTAATATGTGATTCAGGGGTGTGATCCCTTGTATGTACATCTGGTGTCCAAAAGTGATTTCTAAAATTCTCAACAAGTAGCAAAAGAGTGTGAGCTATCTTCAATTTTGCTTTTTCCTTGAAAAGAAAAGGCAAGTTGAAGATGGCTATTTGAGTTGGAGAACAGTGTTGTTTTTGCTAGTGGATGAGCAAAGTGCTAAGTACTTCTGTTGATTGTTTGCTGGAGTTGCTATTGTGGAGTGTATATGTGTTTCCTGTGTCTTTTTTTGGGCAGTCTGCTAGGCTTGGTGTTCCTTTGAGGGTTGTTGTCTTCTCTTGTTTCAGCCTTTAGGTTGATGATTACTTTTCTGTTGGCCCTGTGTGACTGGTGCTTTTGATGGTGGTTTGTTGTTTCTTCTATATCCTATGATGTATGCTGGCGTAGTATGCTGCTACTATGTTGCTGAGTGAAGTCTAGTGTCCAGTGTTGCAATGTGGCTAGAGATTTCCATGATGATTGCTGTAGTGGCAAGAGATTGAGCACCAAAGGTGCTAATACTACAACTTGAAACTACAGCAATGATCTGGACCATTTCAAGCAGTTTGCAGTGATCAGTGAGATGCTGATTTCAGTGAAGAATATTTTGCTTGTGTTGCTGTTATTTTGCTGCTTTATGGTTGTGTGATCCTCTATGTTAGATTCAGGATGTTGCTTCTGTGGATTATCTATTGGCTATGGATATGTGGCATGTGGTTGTTGTTGGCTCAGACTGTTCTCATTGATGTTCCTGTGTATTGGTGTGTTGTTTGAGGTCCAGTGGTGTATTGTGATAGAGAGGATCCATGGTGATTGCTGTAATTGCGAGAGATTGAGCACTATTGGTGCTGATACGACACCTTGCAATTGCTGCAATAACCTAGACCATGTCAAGTTATCTGCAGTGATGTGGCAGTTGTTGAGTTCAGCGGAATCTTGCTATTTCTGGTGTTGGTGTGTTTTTTGAGTTTATCTTGTTTGCTGCATTTGAGAGGTGAGGTATTTGTTGTTGAGTTTTTTCTGTTGCTGGCAGTGATTTTGTTGAGATGATCCTCTGTGTTCTTCTAATATGAGGTGACTTGTTAGCTTGAAATGGTGATGAGGTTGTAAAAGGTGCTTGGTATTCAGACAAAATGCCATAGCAGCAATGGAGATGCTGCATATGGCTTCTGCAGTGGTAGACTGATTCCTGGAGTGCATCATGGTGGATATAGGCCTGTGTTGTTGATGCTGCCTTGTGTAACTGCTGCATCTTTTCTGCTGCTGTGCTGTTGCACATTTTGTTCTTTTAGCAATAGGTTGGCCCCAAGAGTGTTGTCTTGGACTGTGTCTTTGAAGGAGTCTCTTCTGCTGCTGTGTTCCTGCTATGGCAATGTAAAGCCAGAGTTGAGTGTTTGAGGTGCTAGGAGATAACAAGTTGAGTAGTTGCTGTCTTCCTGGAAGGTTGTCTGATTGAAGTCTAGAGGGTGGCTGCTTGTGTGACATGCCTATTGCGTGATGCTGTTCCATCATAAACCATGTGTAAGAGGCTGGTGTGGGGGTTCTTCTAAACTGCAAACGGCAAGAAATGCTGGATAGTGTTTCCTGCAAAAGAGAGCAGCGTATTAGTGTAAAGTCACTGTCCTAGTCTCCTCTGATCCCCCTTATGCATTTTGTTGATGCCATTGCTTTGTTCCTCCAGTGTGCCTGCAGAAGTAAAAAACATGTTATTAAAATATTGTTTGATCTTAGGCTCAAGTTATTGTTCCTTTGCTGTGAGGTTGGGAGATTGTGTGTCTGTAACACAGTGAGGGGCCACTATCCTGTTTTCTCCTTTGCTACCTTTACTTTTATGTATGGACATTGGATTTTATCTTCATTTAGTATCTTTCGACCTTGTAAATATAGCTGCCAGAAGTCATGACATTCAATTCTCCCTACTTCAAGTGCACAGTTTTCTGAGTGATCAGCTAGCTTGTTTCCTTTCCTGTATATGTGTGTCACATTGAATGTGAGAACTTTTTTCATTTGCAGCACCTCCTCCACGTGTTCAGCTATGCACCTAGGTGGTTTCCATATTCCATTGATTGTGTTGTTCAGCAGCATTGAATCTGTTTGCAGCCATATGTGAATGTAATTGTGTGATCTGCAGAATCTTAGTGCCTCTACAATGGCTGTTGCTTCTACTGTTGTGTTTGTTCCTTTTGGTGTTTCTTTTCCAAGTGCATATATGATCTCCCCTGCTTCATTTCTCACACAGAAACCTATTGAGCTCCTTCCTGGATTTTCTTTGGATGCTCTATCAGTATTGACCTTAATCCATCCTGCCATTGGGAATTCCCATATTACTTTATTGTATTTCAATCTTGGAGTGTAGTTTTCCATCATGTGCAGAAGGTCTTACCATTTGTGAAGGGCCTTGATCCCTGGCTTTCTAGTTTGGACCAGTGTCTGTAGTGTTGTGGATATCTGATAAATGACTCTGCTGGCAGTGACTGGTTCTCCATATTTACAACTGTTTCTTCTTTTCCAGAGTTCCCATACAACGCAGGATGGGACAGCTTGCAGCACTGGTTTAAGCCTGGGAACTGTTTGTGCTGTCCAGCATTTGATTATAACTTGATGAAAAGATAAACCCTCCCATGTTATTCCTGCTCTTGAGAGGAAGTATTGCCACACTTTTGTCGCAGTGTTGGATGTGTAGAAGAGGTGCACCATGGTTTCTTCCTTTGGTTCTATGCAACACCAACATTTTGTTGGCATTTGATATCCCAGTCTCTTTATGAAATCATCTAAAGGCAGTTTAGCCTTTCACACTTTCCACATGAAGAATGCAATCTTAAATAGTAGTCCTTGCACCCAAATCATTTTGAAAGCTCTTTTCGGTTCATCCCTCTTTCTAAGGTACTCCCAATCAGTTTTTGACACTGAAATGGCCTTGAGGTTCTAGCATCCAATATGATACATCTATGTTGTTCTCCTTATTTGGTGGCTTAACAGTTTCTATTATGTGCAGTGCATGTTATTGGGGTAGGATTTCTGATATTTAGTGTCCATCATCCTTCAGAACATCATATACATTAAGTATGGTTTCATCAATGGCAAAATCATTTGGCACAGTGAAGTACAATGCTCCCAATCCTGTCCAGTAATCAAACCCAAAAAGTGAGGGAACCCATTTTTGGGTGCCAAATGATTTGATGCTCAATGATGTTCCTACATTCTAGCATTTTCCTTCATATGTGTGATACCTTTTTCCATGGAACTATGACTGCATTTAACTTTTTGCAGTATTTTTGGCTCGTGAATGCACTCCAGAGGCTTGGCTTAGTTCTCAAGTTCCACCACAGCTTGCAAAACAAGGCTTTAGACACATCATGCAGGGATTTGAAGCCTGCTCCACCTTCATCACATGGCATACATAGGGTGTTCCATGAAGCCCAGTGCCTGCTCTTACCTCCTAAAGTGTTACTCCAGAAGAATTGTGCAAAGAGCTTGTGTAGCTTATTGATGACATTATTAGGGGGGTTGACAGTAGAGAGAAGGTGTATAGGCATGCTCTGAAGGACATGTGAGATTAGTACTGCCTGCCTCCTACTGAGAGTAGCTTTCCTTCCCAGGATTGTAATTTGTTTAAGACCTTGTTGATGAGTTCTTAATAGTGTGACGTCTACCTTCTGGAGTAAAAAATGGGGCAGCCTAGGTATGTGAAGGGGAATTCTTGCTTTCTTATACCTGTGATGCTTTCCACTTTTGAGACCACCTCAAGGCTGGCTAAATGGTGCATATACACAGCAGATTTGCTTTTGTTGATCCTCTGTCCTGATGCTGTCTCATATGCAGTTAAATTATCTATTATCAGTTGTAGGGAGGTGGCATCAGAGGAAGAAAAGATGATAGTGTCATCTGCATATGCTAGATGGTTTATCTTTGGGCTCCATTTGGGCAGTCCATAACCACAGAAATATAGGTTTAAGTGCAGGGAATTTAGACCCTTGAGAGGGCTTCAGCAGCAAAAATAAATAGAGCAGGTGATAGTGGATCTCCTGCTTGAATTCTCTTGATGATTTGAAGAAACCATGTGGCTAGCCATTTATGAGAACTGAGTACCAGTTGTTTCCAATGATGTCAAAGACCATGCCGATAAAGGTCTCACAGAACCCCATTTTTCTCAAAGTGTTTGTCAAGAAAAGCCAGGATAGTCTGTCAAAAGCTTTTGTCATGTCAAGCTTGATCACAATATTTGGCCCAACTTTTGTTATGATTCTGATGTCTGTGATGATTTCTTGAGTTAGGAGAATATTTCCAGCAATGTTTCTGCCTTTAACAAAGCCAGCTTGTTCTTGGGAGATCAGATTAGGCAGCAGCTCCACCATCTTTTCATGAATGATTCTTGAAAATATTTTGTTGATAAAATTGCTTAAGCTAATGGGCCTCATGTCTGAAAAAAGTTGCCACTTCCTTCTTTTTGGGCAGCAGTACCAAATTTGTGTGTGTAACACATTTTGGTAGATGTTTCCTTGAGAAGAATGCTATAGCCATATTGTGTATGTCTTCCCCTATTATGTCCCAACATGCTTGGTAGAAGTCACCTGTGAAGCCATCTGGCACCCTGCACTGTCACCATTTAAACTGAAAGCATCTTGCTTGGCTTCTTCTCTTGTAGGCTACCTGATAAGTTCTACATTTTGCTCCATGCTTATCAATTGAGGGATGTTATCAAGTATGCCGAAGTCAGTTGGTGTTGCAGTCTCTGTGAACTGTTCTGTATAGAAATTGACAGCTTCAGTTGCAATTTGTTCCTCACCTCAATCCAGCTGCCTGTGTTGTTTTGGATTCTCCTTAGTTGGAGCCTTTTCTTCTACCATTTACTTGGGCATGGAAGAATTTGGTGTTTCTGTCTCCATCCTTGAACCATGCCATGCTTTCTTTTTGTTTCCAGAACTCTTCCTCTATTGCTAGGTGCCTGATTAGTAGTGCTTGGACCTTTTGTAGTCTTTCTCTGTTTTGTTGTGTGGGTCTTTCCTCAAATTGCTTTTCATGAACAAGAACCACTTCCTCCATGCTTGCAATGTTTTGGAATATGTCTCCAAAATTTGCTTTGCTTCACATTGACAGAGCTTTTTTGAGCTTTTTGAGCTTATGATTGAAGAGGATGAAAGGATCACCATAAAATTCTGCTTTCCAGTTCTCTCTCACTACTGATTTGAATGATTCATGCTTGGTCCAGAAGTTGAAAAATTTGAATGGCTTCTTGATTGGTATTGCTTCCATATCACACTTTAACAGGAGAGGACTGTGATCTGAGCCTATCTTAGACAGGTGAGTAACCTCTAGCCTTGGGAAAGTTTGCTGGAATTCTGTGTCAGCAAGGCATCTATCTAATCTTTTGAATATGCAATATTCCTCTGCTCTACCATTCCACCATGTGAAGATGCTTCCTTTGAAACCAAGATAAGTTAAGTTGCAAGTATTGATGCAGTATCTGAAGTCATCTATTCATTGATTAGCACTAGAAGGCCTCCAAATTTCTATTTTTCATCCCATATTACATTGAAATCATCCCCTACCAGCCATGAAATTGTCATGTCCTGTGCCATATCATATAATGAATCCCACAATTCTATTCTCTTAGTTTGGTTACACTTAGCATCTTCTAGTGTGAGGATGAGTTCCACATGAGTTTCCGTATGAAGCAGCCTCAGAGTTAGCTATTGTACCATGTCATATAGTATTGTGACTTCATATGTGTCTTCTATGAATGCCCAGATTTTATTGGAAATAGTAACCACAGCTTGAGATAAGCCAATCTTCCTTCTGTACCTTTCCATTTTTCTTGCTTGTTGCATTGGTTCTAGAATGCCAATGAAATCAAAATGACATTTTTTGTGGAGTGTGATGAGCCTTTCAAAAGCTTGCATTGTATTCACAGACCTTATATTCCATATGACTGCATCCATCATAGATTGTTGGGGTGTGTCAGGGCTCTTCTTGTGTGGACCCTTGTTGCAAAGGAATTGTTGTGCTCTTTGCTTTGCTTCTTCCTACTTTTAGTTGCTGATTTCACCTTAGCTATTTGTGTTGGAGAGAGGTCTCCTTGTTTGGAAACTTTTAGGAAAATCTGAGTAGTGGACTCCTCATCTAGATCTTTGCCTAGATGCTCATGGTGATCTGTTTCATCTCTTGCTTCTACTGTGACGCTGAGATTCTTTACTTTGGCTATTACTGTTCGTCTTTCCTCCTTGGAGCTTGGAGAAGTTAAGTCTGATGCAGCCAATTTTTCAACTTTTCCTTGAGCTTGTTTCTTTTTCTGAGTTGTATCTGTTTTCTCTTGTAGGTGTCCTCTGCTGTCTCTTTGGCTTCTGCTTCATGAGCTGCAGTGCTGGTTTGTCCTTGGCTGGTGTTTGTCAATATCAGTTGATTATTTTTATTTCTGCTGTTGGTTTTTGTTGCTGTGGCAGTGACATTGGCAGAACCATGTTCACTTTGATCATCCTCCTCAATTTCCTCATCAGTTGCTTCTTCCTCACTTTGCATTTCTTGTGGAATTTCACCTTCCTCTGAGTCCTCGTCAATTTGATCTACCCATAGTCTTCCTGGACTTCCTTGTGGCCTTTTAAGCATCTATCTTGGCTTTGCATCTGCTGTCTTTTTCTTTGTTGTCTTGGTCATTGTCCTCTCTACTAGAGTATCTTGTGATGGGATATCCTAATGAGAGGTGTTGGTTGTAACCACATTTGTATAGAAGTTTTTCTACACCCACTGGGAAGTGGAGTGTTTTGTGGCTTCTTTCCTTTTCTCTGCTTGTGATTGAGTTTCTTACTCTGCAACTTTAATGTTGTTCCTTTCAGCAGATTTGGGGCTTAGCATTTGGTATGTGGAGTACATCAACTTCTCTGCTTCTGCTATTTGCTTATTGGCACTTCCTTTTAAGGTTTTTTTTGCTGGTGTGCTTGGAGTGAGGGTAGCTGCTGCAGAGCAGGAAGGTTCTTCAACTAGTTGCAGGGGTGCTGTTGCGCTTGTGAGAGCAGGGGAGTTTTTTTGGCCAAGAGCTTCTGTAATCAACTCCATTTGACTGTCTGTATTAGCTTTACTGTTTACCAATTCCAACATAGCAAATTTGTTGGAAGTTTGGAGTTGCTGAGTGGCCATGTCAGCTGGTATCAATTCTAGTCCAGCTTTGGCTTGCTTATCTTTGGGCATAGCTTGGTTTTGCACTCTATTATCCTTTACCTCCTTCCATTGAGGGCCTGCATTGCCAACAACTTTGCCACTTGATAGGATCATCTGGTGTAATCGCACCAGAACAGCATACTACAGCCCCTCAATTATGTTCATGCGATTCACTTCTGCTTCTGTGAATTTGACAATAGGTTGTCCATGCAAGAAAGCTGTTTTCTTGAACAGAATTGGTACGATTGAGCTTGAGTTAGGGTTTGCATGTGTCGCAGAGTTCAGCGTCGCGGGTTTGAGGATATGGGAGTAATTTAACAGGTGTGGGTTGCTGGGGATTGTGGTGGGAGGTTGAGAGGTGGTGAGGGGAGGTTCTCCAGCCAATGACGTGCCGACCGACGTCGCCATTAGAGCTCGTGAGAGCTTTCTCTCTCTAATCGCTTTCCGTCGCTAGACCCTCTCTCTCTAGAGTTGTAAATGATGTTGTTTAATCACCATTTTCATTTCCACACCCTCCCCTTTTATTTTCCCTTTTTTTTTCAGACCCCCCCTCCTTTCATTTCAGATTCCCTCATCATCCTCCTTTTTCGTTTCAGATCTCCAACCCTCCACCTCACCGTTAACCAACCTGTTATGTTTTAAGCGCCACCACCACTTTTCCCGCCTCAGATTGAGAGGGATTTGATATTGTCTTCTCTAAGCAGATCGGCTTCTAAAATATTCATATTTCTTTTGTTGTAAAAGTAATCGAGCTTATTTTTCATGACCAATCAGAATCGATCACATTACTATGAATGGGAATTAGAGGTGAAGATGATATTGTGATGACCTGATAGGTCATTTGTAGTTTAATTCTTTTTTTATGTGTTTCAAAACCCCGATAGCTCCGTTTATCCTTCCTCGATTTGGGTGCGTAGTATGTGTCTTTTTTCGAAAGGTTTTTATGTGAAAAATTGACAAAAATGTGAAATTGTACCTTAAAACTCATTTGAGTTGACTTCAATCAATGTTTTGAGCAAACGGATCCGGATTAGTGTTTTGATGGTCCCAGTGGGTCTGTATCATGATTTGTCTTCAGCATATGCCCGTAATCAATCTCGAAAGTCTCTAACTTGATTTATCACAATTTGTTGAAAACTAGAAGTTTAAAGGTTTAAAGAAATTTTGAGTTTAATCGTAGTTTGACTTTATTGCTACCGGGTCCGGATTTTGGTTCCTAAACTTGATATAAGTTTATTACAATATTTAAAACTTGTCAGCAATATATGGTGCAAAAAAGAGTTGATTTGACGTGATTCAGACGTGCAGTCGAAAAGTTGCATGTTCTTAAGTTTCGTTGAAAATTTCATTCGTTTTGGTGTCTGAGTCATAGTTCTCGGTATTATTTTGGTGTTTTGATCGTGCAAGCGAGTTCGTATGATATTTTTGGACTCGTGTGAATATTTGGTTTGGAGCCCGAGGGGCTCAGGTGAGTTTTAGATAGGCTACGGATGTTTTGAATTAAGAAAGTTTCTAGTTTTGGCTTCTGCTGTCATTTGGTGTTTCTTTCTTTGCGATCGTGAAGATACTCTCGAGATTGTGAAGAGCAATCTGGGCTGGGTGAGGTTTTCTTCATCGTGAATTCGATTTCTTGTATGCAAACTCGAAGCCTTGGGGAGTTTCCCTTTGCAAACACAGACAACCTTTCGCGTACACATAAGGTTGAGGGACCTGGGAAGGGAACCTGTGATTTTCTCTATGCGAACGCGTGTACTAGCTCGCGAATGCGAAGGCCTGGGGGAGCAGCCTTCGCGAACGCGTAGGCCATTTGGGCCGCTGTGTATCGCGAATGCGAAGAAGGCCTGACGCCCAGACCTTAAAACATTTCAAAGTCAGGATTTCACCCATTTTTCACCATCTTTTCACTAGAGCTCCGCCTAGAGGCGATTTGGTGGAGAAATTTCATAACCCTTTCATAGGTTAGTATACTTTTAACTTATTTTCTTCATTTCCATCATCACACATTAATTTCTAGCTTTAATCTTTGTTCTCTCACGGTAGAAAATTAGGAATTTGGGAAGAATTGGAGGGTTTTTGCAAATTTCCGATTTAGACCTCAAATTAGGGTCGGATTTCAAAAATACTAATTACATAATCAACCTCGGGGGTGAATGGGTAAGTGGGTTTTGGTCCGAATCTCGGGTTTGACCAAGCGAGCCCGGAGTTAACTTTTGTTGACTTTATGGAAAAAGTGTAAAGACCTTAACCATATGCATTGTAAATTAATTTCCTAGTATTATTTGACTTTATTGGGTTGATTTTGGTTGGATTCGATTGGTTTGGAGGCGGATTTTAGAGGAAAGGCCCTCGTAGAGCTTTGATTTTGTTTGCGGAGCGAGGTAAGTGTTGGGTTTAACCTTGATTTGAGGGAATTAGGAACCATTGTGCTGTATCTACCGGAGCCGGAGCCCCCTGTGGCAGCTATGACTAGGGACAAAGGTCGAGGCTGAGGCCACACCAGAGGCCGAGGCAAAAGCAGAGCTCAGCCTAGAGCTCGAGCAGCAGCACCGGCAGTGGTGCCTCGGGTAGATTTGATGAGGAGGTTCCGGCCCAGACTGTGCCTGTTGGACCAGCTCAAGTCCTGGAGGGGTTCATTGCCACACAAATGCTTCAGGTCGCTCTATACCGTTTGGTGGGCCTTATGGAGAGTGTGGCCCATACCGGGACCTTTCCGGTGGCCCAAGCTATATCTCGGGCTGGGGGGGAGCATAGACTCCTGCTACTCACACCCCAGAGCAGGTGGCTCCCCAGTTTTAGACTCCAGCATCCCCGCCAGTTGGGGCAGTTCAGCCGGTTGTTGCGGCACAGGCCGGTGATAGGCCCGCTTTGTCTTGTAAGGCTATGTTGAGGTTGGATAAGTTCACCAAGCTCTTTCTTGTTCATTTCATATGGTGCATCTTCTGAGGACCCACATGATTTTCTGGACCGTTGCCACGAGGTGTTGCGCAACATGGGTATAGTTGAGACCAATGGGGTCGATTTTGCAGCATTTCAGATGACTAGTTCCGCCCGGAGATGGTGGAGAGATTATATATTGACTAGACTAGCTGGGTCACCTGCACTTACCTGGGATCGGTTCTCATAGATATTTCTAAAGAAGTACATCCTTGTCACCTTGAGATAGGAATACCGCAGGTAGTTTGAGCGACTTCGGTAGGGTGGTATGACTGTCACCCAGTACGAGACTTAATTTATGGACTTAGCTCGCTATGCCACTATCTTGCTTCCTACTGAGAAGTAGCGAGTGAGGAGATTTAGTGATGGGCTCACTTACACTGTCAGGCTTTAGATGGCCAAGGAGACATGGAGTGATATTTCCTTCCAGACAGCAGTTGATAGTACCAGACGTATCGAGTTGGTTCGTGCTTAGGAGAGGCGGCCGGTGTTAGATAAGAGGCCCTGTCATTTCTGTAGTTTTAGCGGTGCCTCATCTGGAGGCAAGGGTGCTTTTGGTAGAGGCCATCCTCCCAAGCTAATTCATTCAGTGCTCCAGGGAGTCGTGGTCCTTATGTGCCTTATTCTGGGCAGCCAGCCTACAGTGAACCATCAGCTCCTATCAGTGCGCCTCTGATTCAGATCTATCACCATGGTTATCCAACCCGTTCGGGTCCGCTTCAGTTTCAGCAGCCACAACAGCACGATGGGTGTTTTGAGTGTGGTGGTATTAGGCATATTAGGAGGTCCTGTATGAGATTATTAGGCGGCATGCCACAACAAAGTTCTCATGCCATGGTTCCGACAATGGTTGCTCCACCGTCTGCTTAGCCAGCCAAGGGTAGGGTCAGGCAGCCAAAGGTGGGGGTCAGGACATTAGAGGTGGAGGCCAGCCAGCTAAAGGCCATCCCAGAGATGTAGTGTAGAGTGGTGGGACCCAGCCCCGATGCTATGGTTTCCCATCTAGGCCTGAGGCCGAGTCATTTGACGTCGTTATCACATGTATTGTTCACATATTCAACAAAGATGCCTTAGTTCTATTTGATCCGGGATCTACTTAATCCTACGTGTCATCCTATTTTGCTTCATATCTGGTTGTGCCTCGTGATCTTTGAGTGCTCCTGTGCCTCGTGTGTGATTACCATTGGGAGTTTGAGTTAGTGTAGATCTTCTACTTCTTGAAATGGTAGATTTTGATGTTATCTCGGGTATGGATTGACTGTCACCTTATCATGCAATATTGGACTGTCACGCTAAGACGGTGACCTTAGCCATGCCGGGGTTGCCTTGATTAGAGTGGAGGGGGACTCCTAGTCATTCTACCAGCAAAGTTATCTCCAATGTGCAAGCTCGAAGCACGGTCGAGAAGGAATGTCTAGCTTATTTGGCCTATGTCCGTGATTCTAGTGCGGAGGTTTCTTACATGGATTCAGTGCTAGTTGTTCATGAGTTTCTAGAGGTGTTTCCTGCAAACCTGCCCGGGATGCCACCTGACAAGGATATTGGTTTTTGTATTGATTTTGCTCTTGGCACTCAACCCATTTATATTCCGCGATATCTTATGGCCCCGTAGGAGTTGAAGGAACATTTGGAAGATTTTCTTCATAAGGGCTTCATTAGACCTAGTGTCTTGCCCTGTAGTGCGCCTATTTTGTCCGTGAAGAAGAAGGATGTGTCTATGAGGATGTGTATAGACTATCGGCAGTTGAACAAAGTCTATCAAGAATAAGTATCCGTTGCTGAGGATTGATGACTTATCTGATCAGCATCGGGGTGCCATAGTGTTTTCGAAGATTGATTTGAGGTCTAGCTACCATCAGTTGAGGATTAGGGCATTTGATGTCCCTAAGATGGCTTTTCGGATTCGATATAGGCATTATGAATTCCTAGTGATGTCATTTGGGTTGACAAATGCCCCAGCAACATTCATGGATCTGATGAACCAAGTGTTCAAGCCCTACTTGATTCTTTTGTGATTGTATTCATTGATGATATCTTGATCTACTCCCGCAGTAGAGAGGGGCATGAGCAGCATCTTCGGGTTATGACTGTGGGGCATGAGCAGCATCTTCGGGTTGTACTTTAGACACTGATAGATAGCCAGTTTTGGGACATGTTGTATCGGCAGAGGGCATAAAGGTAGATCCTAAGAAGATTGAGGCAGTTCAGAACTAGCCTAGACTTACTTCAAATACAAAGATCCGGAGTTTCCTAGGTTTGGCGGGTTATTATCACCGGTTCGTAGAGGGGTTTTCATCTATTGCAGCCTTATTGAGTAGATTGACCCAGAAGGGTCCCCCATTCAGATGGTCGGACGAGTGTGATTCGGGCATTCAGAAGCTCAAGACTGCTTTGACTACGATGCCAGTGTTGGTGTTTCCCACCGGTTCAGGATCTGACACGGTGTATTGTGATGCATCTCGTATTGGGCTCGGGACAGTATTTATGCAGGATGGTAGAGTGATTGCATATACGTCACGGTAGTTAAAGGTTCATGAGAAGAATTACCCTGTTCATGACTTAGAGTTGGCAGCCATTGTTCTTGCGCTAAAGATGTGGAGGCACTATATTTACGGCATGTGGTGTGAGGTATTCATGGAACATCAGAGTCTTTAGTATTTTTTTCAAACAAAAGGATCTCAATTTGAGGCAGAAGAGGTGGTTGGAGCTGTTGAAAGACTATGATATCACCATTTTGTATCATCCCGGGAAGGCCAATGTGGTGGTATGCTTTAAGTAGAAAGGCTGAAAGTATGAGCAGCTTTGCGTACATTCTAGTTGGTGATAGCTGCTTGTTGCAGATGTTCAGGATTTGGCCAATCAGTTTGTGAGGTTAGATGTTTCAGAGCCCAGTTGTGTTTTAGCTTGCATAGTCGCTCGGTCTTCCTTGTATGAGTGCATCAAAGAGCGTTAGTATGATGATCCCCATTTGCTAGTCCGTAGGACACGGTGCGGCACGGTGGTGCCAAGCAGGTTACTGTTAGAGATTATGGGATTTTGAGGATGCAGGGCCGTATTTGTGTGCCCAAGGGCTTTGTGAGTTGATCCTTGAGGAGGCCCACAGTTCCCAGTATTCTATTCATCCGGGTGATGCCAAGATGTATCGAGACTTGCGGAAACATTATTGGTGGAGGAGGATGAAGAAGCGTATTGTTCCATATGTAGCTCGGTGTCTAAATTGTCAGCAAGTTAAGTACGAGCATTAGAGGCCTGGTGGTTTTCTTCAGAAGATAGAGATTCTTGAGTAAAAGTGGGAGTGTATCACTATGGATTTTGTTGTTGGACTCCCACGGACTCAGAAGAAGTTTGACGCGGTATGGGTCATTATGGACAGGTTGACCAAGTTGGCACATTTAATTCCAGTGGCAGCTACCTAATCTTCAGAGCGGTTAGCTGAGATCTACATCCGCGAGATCGTCTGTCTTCACAATGTGCCTCTGTCTATCACTTTTGATCAAGGTACACAGTTCACCTCGCACTTTTAGCGGGCCGTACAGCGTGAGTTGGGCATGCAGGTTGAGTTGATCACATCATTTCATCCCAAATGAACGGACAGTCCGAGTGCACTATTTAGATATTGGAGGATATGCTTCGCGCTTGTGTTATAGATTTCGGGGGTTCTTAGGATCAGTTCTTGCCGCTTGCGAAGTCTGCCTACAACAACAACTACCAGTCGAGCATTCATATGGCTCCCTATGAGGCATTATACGGGAGGTGGTGTTGTTCGCAGTTGGATGGTTCGAGCTGGGGGAGGCTCGGTTATTGGGTATAGATTTGGTACATGATGCGTTGGATAAGGTCAAGATTATTCAGGATCGACTTTGCACCACACAATCTAGGTAGAAGAGTTATGCCGACCATAGAGTTCATGATGTTGCATTCATAGTCGAAGAGAGGGTATTGCTCCGGGTTTCACCCATGAAGGGTGTTATGAGGTTCGGAAAGAAGGGCAAGTTGAGCCCTAGATAATCAGACCCTTTGAGATTCTTGAGAGAGTGGGTGAGGTGGTTTACAAGCTCGCATTGCCACCCAGTTTATCAGCAGTCCATCTAGTGTTTCATGTTTCCATGCTTCGGAAGTATCACGGCGATCCAACCCATGTGTTAGATTTCAGCTCAGTCCAGTTGGACAAGGATTTGACTTGCGAGGAGGAGTCGGTGGCTATTCTCGCCCGACAAGTCCGGCAGTTAAGGTCTAAGAGTTATCCTTCAGTTCGAGTGCAGTGGAGAGGTCAGCCAGTTGAGGCAGCCACTTGGGAGTCCGACTCGAACATGCCGAGTAGATATCCACACCTTTTCACCAGCCTAGGTACTTTTCTGTGTTTGTTCGAGGATGAACATTTATTTTAGAGGTGGAGAATGTGATGACTCGATAGGTCATTTATAGTTTTAATCTTCATTTGTGTGTTTCAAAACCTCGATAAGCTCCATTTAGCCTTTTCCGATTTGCGTGCATAGTCTATGTCTTTTTCCGGAAGGTTTTTATGTGAAAAATTAATAAAAATATGAAATCGTGCCTTAAAATTTATTTGAGTTAACTTCGGTTAATATTTTGAGAATGCAGACCCAGATCGGTGTTTTAACGGTCCCGGTGGGTCCGTACTGTGATTTGGGACTTGGGCATATACCCGGAATCGAATTCGAAAGTCCCTAACTTTATTTATCAGAATTTATTGAAATCTAGAAGATTAAAGGTTTAAAGAAATTTTGAGTTTGATCGTAGTTTGACTTTGTTGCTACTGGGTTCGGATTCTGGTTCCGGAACTCGGTATAAGTTCATTACACTATTTATGACTTGTCTGTAAAATATGGTGCAAAACGGAGTTGATTTGACGTGATTCGAACGTCGGTTGAAAAGTTGCATGTTCTTAAGTTTCGTTGAAAATTTCATTCGATTTGTATCTGATTCGTAGTTCTAGGTGTTATTTTGGTATTTTGATCGCGCGAGTGAGCTCATATGATGTTGTTGGACTAGTATGCATGTTCGATTTGGAGCCCGAGGGGCACATGTGAGTTTTGGATAGGCTGCGAATGTTTTTGAACTTAAGAAAATTTCTAGTTTTGGCTTTTGTTGTCATCTAGTGTTTTCTTCTTCTCGATCACGAAGATACTTCCGCTATTGCGAAACTCAACGCGAATGCGCGCACAGGCTCATGAATGTGAAGGCCTAGGGGAGCAGCCTTCGCGAACACGTAGGCCATTTGGGCCGCTATGTATCGTGAACGCGGCAGACCCTTCGCGAACGCGAAGAAGGCATGACGCCCAGACCTTAAAACGTTTCAAAGTCGGGATTTCACCCATTTTTCACCATCTTTTCATTAGAGCTCGGCCTAGAGGTGATTTGGAGGAGAAATTTCATCACCCTTTCATAGGTTAGTATACTTTAACTTACTTTCTTCCATTTCCAATATCACCCATTAATTTCTAGCTTTAATATTTGTTCTTTCATGGTAGAAAATTAGGGATTTGGAAAGAATTGGGGTTTTTTCCAAATTTTAGATTTAAATCTCAAATTGGGGTAGATATCGAAACTAATTACATAATCGGACTCGGGGGTGAATTGGTAAATAGTTTTGGTCCGAATCTCGGTTTGACCAAGCGTGCCCGGGGTTGACTTTTGTTGACCTTTTAGGAAAAGTGTAAAGATCTTAACTTTATATATTGTAATTTAATTCCCTAGCATTATTTGACGTTATTTAGTCGATTTTGGTTGGATTCAATTGGTTTGAAGGCGGATCTTAGAGGAAAGGCCCCGGTAGAGTATATATTTGCTTGCAGAGCAAGGTAAGTGTTAGGTTTAATCTTGATTTGAGGAAATTAGGAACCCTTGAGCTGTGTGCTATGTGAAATTCATATGTAGCAGCATATATGCGAGGTGACGAGTGTATATACACCGTCAAGACACTTGTTTCCCTGCTTTTCCATATTTCATTAGTTATTTATTCCTGTCTTAACTGTTACTTTTTTAAAATACTTCCCATGCCTGTATTATCTACTTGTTGTTTATAATTCTCGTTTTATAAATGTTAAATTATCCCATGCTTTCATGATTAACTGCTACTTGCCATAATTGACTTACTTGTACCCATTAATTATCATTATTGAATTATCTTACTGCTTAGTATTAATGATAGTGAATTCTTAATTTGGGACGAGATTTCCTTTCTGCTTCTGCTTCATATTCGTTAATCACAAAGATTCTTGTGATTCGAGTTGTTAAATGTATTGCACTTATTGATTAATTTATATCGTACGGTGGGATCGAGTTACGCGCCACAACAGGTAAAATAAGGGTGGATTGATACGATGAAATAAGGGAGGATTTATATTGATACGGTGGGATCGGGTTGCACACCACAACAGGTGAAATAAGGGTGTATTGATATGGTGAAATAAAGTAGGATTCTGATATTGACTCTGATTATATGGTGGGATCAGGTTGCGCACTGCAACATATATGTAATTATTGTTATTGGTATTTATATGGTGGAATAAGGGAGGATAGTGTTGCACGGAGGGATCGGGTTGCGCCACAACAATTTATGTCTTTTCTATTCTTTATTGTTTTGTGTTGGCTTCGGTACTTTCATACTAGACTCTAAGGATTGGTATTTGTAGTATTTACTTGTTTTCTTTGAGGATTGAGTTATTTTCATGAGTTAACTGTCTTATTTATTTTTCGAATTTTCTTTTCTGTCATTATTTTATACTGCATACAGGTTATTGTAAATGACTCGCCTTAGCATCGTTACTACTTCGCCGAGGTTAAACACGACACTTACAGAGTACATGGGATTAGTTGTACTCATACTACACTCTACACTTCTTGTGCAGATTTTGGAGTCGGTCCCAGCAGCGGTCAGTAGATTGCTTGGGTTGATTATCGGTACAGAGACTTGAGGTACAACTTCTCGGCGTTCTCAGCCTTGAAGTCCCTGTCTACCTTATCTTAACTGTGTATTTTCTTTCAGACAACTTTACTTTCATTCAGATCTTTATCTATATTATTTTAGTAGCTCGTGCACAAGTGACATCAGATTCAGGATTGTATTAGATATTTCAGTTGTTATGGTTTTTCGCACTTACTTCAAATTTATTTTAATTATTTCGGTTATTTTTTTATTATTTAATTTAAACTGTTAAAAATGGATAAAGTATTCTAACGTTAGCTTGCCTAGCAAGTGAAATGTTAGGCGTCATCACGATTTCGAGGGTGAGATTTCTGAATCGTGACATATATTGCCATTGGTTCTAACAGAGTATGGTATTCTTGAACACAAATAAGGTGGATTCTTACCTCTTTAATGTAGTAGTCGGACTGAATTTGTGTTACGGTGATTGGAGTGACCTTTTTTAAATGGAGGGTGGTTGTTCATGGGTGATAGAGTGGCTGAAGTGACCCGTAGGGATGGCTAGTTGATGGACCGGTCGTGTGGGGGTTGGGGAAAACTTATCTAAGTCCATTCACGCGCTAAATTTTGATTGAGACAACTTTAAGGGATTATTTATGTATTTTTTTTTTCTTGCCTTTTTCCCCTACCATACTTCAAGTAAGCATCAAGCTCACATTGCTTTCAATGGGCCTATTTTCTTGAATACAGTGAGGTTGGCCTACATCATGTGGTATCTATTGGTTATTTTATATAATATTTAAAATTTATTTATTAAAATTATTTTAGATTTGTATTTTATCGGTTCTAATTGTTTTTCTTTACAATTTATATACTATTTATTATTAATGCCTTAAATTAGGAGAATTTTTATATTCTTTTCTTTTTTTTCTCTCCTCTCCTCTTTCCCTATTATATGCCGCCTCTTTCCATATATAATTCATTATTAGTGCCTTACATTAGGAGATTTACAATCTTTATTTTTTCTCTCTCTTATCTTTTTTCCCTATTCTGTGCCGCTTTTCTCCACCAAAAATAAATCTAATCCAATATCAAAGTTTATTTTAAGAAACATGCAGAATAGATCATACGTGTGTCAATCCTTCAATTAGGTAATAGATTCTTTAAACTGCTCAAAATATTCTAATCCAATATCAAAGTTTATTTCCAGCTAGTAGCATCAATTAATAAACTAAGCTCATTATAACAAAAAGAAAATACCACCATCTCTAGAAAAGTAAATATAGCCGACGTATAAACAAAAAAATATTAAAACAAAGAATGTTATATTTCTATTTATGTGGTGAGGACCTGAAACATATTAGTACTTAACTAGATTAGTCGATCAATGCATGATAGATTTCATGCAACCGCAGACATGCCTTTAATTATGGCAAGACTCACCAACTTTTTATAATGTTAGAAATAGAACTAATTTATTTATAATTTATCTACGTATTCATATATTATTTTTATCCATTTAAATACAATTACAACATCATATAACTTAAATATAATTTTCTGACAATGTCTTTTGTATGTATTTTGTATATATATTGTGTGTTTTCTTTCTCTCTGAAATTCGAATCAAAACTTCTTCTATTAATACAAATTTGATACATATCAACAACTTTATGTAAAAAAGATAGTATTTATAGCTTGAATACAAATTTCATACAATGATTCATACATTATATAGCTATTTTTTAACTTTTATACAACATTCAAATAAAAAAAAAATTATAACTACAACAGAATATAATTTACATACAACTTTAATACAACAAAATACAATTTCTTCTTCTTTTTCTTCTTGTGAAATCCAGCCAAAATCAACTCTAATCTTCACCTAGCAACATCAAAATTGAGATATAAACTCCAAATGATATTCCCAATTGTTTGCAACAATACCCAATTCAAATGAATAATATTTTTGAAAATCCAAATTCGAATTCAAGGTTTCGAAACTTTTTAATGGCTGTCAATGGTGGAGAGTCAATAGAGAGGGAGAGAGAGATCGAAGAGAGAGAGGGAAGAGAGAATAATCGATATTTCCTATTCATTTCCTAATATAAAGGGATACTTATTAATACTAATTCGCATATAAATGATAAATTGTATATCAACTTATAATTAAGTTAAAACTTAAATAGTGAAGATAAGTAAGTTTTTAATGTAATTAATATTGGTTAGCTTGCAGCCCATACTTATAACAACCGCAATTGGCATTTGGTGCCCAAATCTTTCTGCAGAAGCTATGTTCATTTTCACTTCATATCAGAGTACATAGGTAATCCTCATGTCAATTCTCCTATTGACAAGGTTTAAGTTTTACTTGAAATAACGGACACTCATACAGTCAGATCATTCAAAAGTTAGTTGCACCTAAACGCTTACACTAATCACAACTTATTAAGCGATTAGAATTGAACGTATTTTAAACGGTTTGTTGAAACACTATTAGAAAATTGTCAAAAGGCGTCCAGAAAAACCGACCGATATCAGTCGGAATCGAATAAAAATCGCCCGAATTCAGTTTGTCGAAAAAAAATGGTCGCTAATGCGAAAAGACCGCAGAAGTCGATATTTCCGACCGAAGTCGGTCGCAAATTTTTAACGCATTTTGACCAAATAATCTGACACAAAATAAATTTACCGACCAAATTAGGTAGGTATTCTTGAAAATAATTTTTAATTATTTTTAGACTAGCGACCGTATTGGTCAGAATCTAAATTATTCAAATTTTTTAAAATTGTTCATTTCCGATCGATTTCGGTCGGCATTATTAATATATTTAAAATTTAAAATTAAAAAATTCCGACCGAAGTCGGTTGGTTGTCACGACCCAAAACCAACCCGTCGTGATAGCGCCTATCATGATACTAGGCAAGCCGACTATTCAGACATTTTCATCACTTTAAATCTTTGAAAGAATATTAAATGAGTTCAAATAAAGGAAAATCTCTAAAAAAATAGGATAGGAAAATCATATTTCATTACACAAATTCTTCCCAAAATCGCGGTGTCGTTAAGTACATGAGCATCTACGAAATAAAAAAGTCTAGTACACTGTCTAGAAGTAAAACAGAATAAATAAACTGAAAGATAAGGGAGGATAGTCAAGGTCCGCGAAAGCCAAGCAGCCACCTCGATGATCTCCGAAGGTCTAGCCTCTGCAAATCAACAACTACCGAAACCAGAAGCACCTAAGTCTGCACACGAGGTGCAGGATGTAGCGTGAGTACAACCAACCCAATAAGTAACAAATCTAACCTTTGGACTAAAAGTAATGACAAGTTCAATTATTACGGTTCGCTTTCAACATTTAACAGTACGGGAAGTTACAGACAATATGACAATGATATCTCAGATATTTATATTCTACAAGTGAAGGTCCAAGAATTTAGACATGCTTTCAACAAGAACTTAGACATGTTTTCAGATTTCACAAAAAAACTTAACACATAACAGGGCGGATCCCGCCCTGGACAAATCCAGCCCACATGCAAATAAAACATTGCAGATCCAGCCCAAATGTCATGACTGCTAGCATTGCGCCCACTGTGGGTGTGCAGACTCCGGCGGGGCCAATCCAGCCCAAGCGCTATGATAAGCCAAATCTTGGCGTGAATCACTAAACCTGCTACGGCGTGCAGCCCAATCCCATAAATACTACTCACAGTAGGCCTTCAGCCTCACTCAGCCAATAATTACTCCAGTCTCTCGAGATCACCAGAATATGATATTCAGCCCACAAATGATGATATGATATAACAAATAAAGACAACAGAAACTGAGACATAATATACAAGCAATAACTGTGATTGAGTACAATTTGACAAATTAGGCAATTAGTTCAACAGCGAGGTACGTCCACTGTGGGTCCCAATTGTACCATCATATAGTCTAAGCAGGGTTTCTAATATGACGGACAACTTAATAGATCTAGCACATGGTGAAAATACGAATAACAGCAAGATTTAACAATTATTCAGTTCCATGGAATCGACCAAGTCACAATTCTTACGGTACATGCCTACATGCCCGCCACTTAGCACATGCGACACCTCAACACCAATCACATAATACGTAATTTGGGGTTTCACACCCTCAGAACCAAGCTTAGAAGTATTACTTACTTCAAACCGTAAATCTCTACTCCAACACGTCCTTGCCTCACGAATCGACCTCCAAATGCCTCTAATCTTGCCACAAATAGTTCGATACAATCAACACGAGCTAAAGGAATAAATTCCATATGAAATTACTAAGCTTTTAATTAAAAGTTAGCAAGTCCACTCAAAAGCCAGCCCTTGGACCCATGTCTCGGAATCCAATAAAAGTCATAGAACCCGAAAGCCCATTTAACCATGAGTCCAGGCATACCAAATTTACCAAAATCCAACACAAAATTGACACCCAAATCCCCAATTTAAACTCTCCAAATCCCTAGTCTTAAACCCTTAAATTACACCTCAAAACCATACAATTTAGGTGGGAAATTCAATGGGGAAACATAATTATTGAGTAAATTCAACCACAAGTAACATACCTCAAGAAACCCGTCGAAAATCCTCTCAAAAATTACCTTAGACCGAGTTTGCAAAGTCCAATCTGAGAGAAATCATGAAACCCTTCGGGTTAAAACACTGCCCAGCTATCCCACTTCTGCGGTCCCAGCATCCGCTTATGTGGTACCACTTTTGCCGTGTGACGACCCGGTAAATCGTCTCATGGGTTACTGCTCCTTCTTCCCCAATATCTGTATCATTAATCCTTGTTATCAGTGTTTTAGGTAATTTAATTGAGTAAGTTGCATTCGGAGTGAAATCGGTAAGAAATGAGACACTTAGTCTCTTTCAAGGAGGCTTAAGCTGTAAAAGTTAACTGTATGTGGACTTATGAGTTAGAAGGTTCGGATGTGAATTCCGATGATTCGGTTAGTTTCGGGAGATGATTTATTACTTAGGAGTGTGATCGGAATTAGTTTTGGAGGTTCCGTGTAGAATTAGGCTTGAATTGGTGAAGTTAGAATTTTGGCGATTCCGGTTGATAGGCGAGATTTTGACCCGAGGGTCGAAATGGAATTCCGAAAGATTCTGTAGCTTCGATATGTTATTTATGACTTGTGTGCAAAATTTCAGGTCATTCGGACGTGGTTTGGTTAGGTTTAGATCAAAATAGCGACTTAGAGGATTTTGAAAATCTTAGGCTTGAATCCGATGCAAATTTGATGATATGATGTTGATTTGAACGTTCCGAAGGTTGGAACAAGTTTGAATAATGTTATGGGATATGTTGGCGTGTTTGGTTGAAGTCCCGAGGGCCTCGAATGGATTTTGGATGGTTGATGGAGTTTAACTTTGGCATTTCAAGAATGTGTTGATGTCGTCTCTTCAAGAATAAGTAGTATAATATTATACAAATGGACTCCAAATTCAGTTTTAATTGACGCATTAGATCCGTATCGAAATTTTGGAGCCATAGCAAAAAGAATCGTCCAATTCGGACATTGTATGAGAAAGTTATGCCTATTTTCGTGTCAAGGAAAAAATCTGCAGAAACGTCAAATCTGCGATCGCAAATTGACCGCAGATTGACTGCAGATTGACCGCAAATCAGCTATGCGAACCGCATTTTTGACGCAGAAATTGCAAACTGAGACAGAACTTGGGGCGAGGTTTGCGACCAAAGATGCGAACCGCATTTTTGACATAGAAAATCGCATTTTTGACCTGACAGGGGTGTTTTAACCCGATTTTTGATGCTTTTTAAGTAGAACTCAGTGCTCATTTTGCCCTACAAGACCCATAGTCTGTTACCCACGAAGAGGAACACCTCCAAACACTATAGAATCACAACAAATCAACTTCAAAACCATATCCAAAGGAGATTATCTCGTGTAAATTCTTAAAGAAGGGGGTTTGACCATTCTAAACACATCTAGAGCTAGAGAGCTCGGATTGAAACAAGTTTTGAAGCAAATCTTGGAGGGTTTCCAAGAGAAACATCGGGGTAAGTATTCCTAACTCAATTTTGGAGGAATTACCTCAGTTTATCACTATTTTTAGCAATTAATTGGTGATTTAAGTTGGAAAAATTGTGAAAAACACTAAGGCTTAGGTGTGAGGGTTAGAGGTCGATCCGGTGTCGGAATTCGACAAATTTTATATGGTTGAACTCGTGAGAAGATAAGGAACCCGTTGGGGTGAAAAGTACTGAATTTTAAGACGTGGGCCCGGGGCTCGGGTTTTGCTAAATTTCGGGATTTCTTGGTAAATTCGATTGTTTTCGCTTGGGCTTTGTCCCCACGACATATTGTGATGTAATTATTCTGAATTTGGACAGATTCGACGCACGTGAAGGCCAATTCAAAAGGCAAGGGCGTCGCGGGCTAAGGATTTAGCCGATTTGAGGTGAGTAATGTTTGTAAATGATGTCCTGAGGGTTTGAAACCCCGGATTTGCACCTCATAGTGCTATGTTGAGGTGCGGTACATGCTCGATGATGAGCATGGGGTTGTTTACTTCTGGGGATTGGGACTTGGTCCATCCCGATTGATGATTTCTACTACATACTCGATTGAAATCTAATTGATATCATTGTGATTTGGGCTACTTGCCATATTTGGGCTTCGCGCCGGTAATGTGAACCCTTCAGGGGTAGTTGTCATTTTGTACTAAATCATATTTGGGCTTCGCGCCAGTTATGTGAACCCTTCAGGGGTAGTTGTCATTGTTTCCTAAATCATATTTGGGCATCTCGCCGGTTATGTGGACCCTTCAGGGATATTATTTGGCATCTCGCCGGTTTTGTGAACCCTTCAGGGGTATTGTTGTTGCATTGATTCATTTCATAAACTCAGTTTTGAACTCAAATGATATTTTCAAATGATTTTTAATTGGATCGGGTGGCGCGCCGCCACGGAATATAAATTGGATCGGGTGGCAAGCCGCCACGAGATGTAATATGCATGGATTGGGTGACACGCCGCCATGAAATATTGCGCTACTACCCCCACAGTAAGCGCCGGGTACCCAGGGAACGGGTGGCACGCCGCCACGATAGTCATGACTTGCATTGCATTGCATCACATTGCATCTTTGGTTGTGTTGGTGTTGTTTCCATTTTCTTCACGTTATTTATTTGAGATGTTACATGTTTTTACTGCTCCATCATGGATTACCTTAAGTCTTATGTGTTTCTTACTTTCAGTCATTATTTATATTTATTATTCACTGAGTTGGAAGTACTCACATTACTCCCTGCACCATGTGTGCAGATTCAGGCGTTATCGGTTCCGCCCCGAGGTACTGACTACTACTATTATCGGGGTGGTGATTAAGAGATTACAAGGTAGCTGTTGGTGTTCGCAGCCCGTATCTCTTTTATTTTGTTGTTTTCACTTTCTTCAAACAATTGTGCCAAAGATATTGTAATAGTTATTTTATTATTAGGATTTCATTAGTGGCTCATGACTTTGTAACACCCCGATCTGAGGGCTGTAGTCGGGATGGTTCCTATATTTTTCCACTAATTTCGGTTATTAAACCGTACTTATATTATTTGCGTATTATTTAACTGTTAAAAATGAAGTTAGTTTGGATTGTCTGGCCTTGTCTTCATGAGAGGCGCCATCACGATCGGGTTGGGATTTTGGGTCGTGACAGAGTTGGTATCAGAGCCTAGGTTACATAGGTCTCACGAGTCATGAGCGGGTTTAGTAGAGTCTCGCGGATCGGTACGGAGACATCTGTACTTATCTTCGAGAGGCTGCAGAACCTTTTTAGGAAAATTCCATATTCTTGAAATTCTTGTCGTGCGAACTTGTTGATCCGAGTACTAAAACTTCTGCTATCCTGTTCTCTCACAGATGGTGAGGCCACGAACTACTGGACGAGGTGGACGACCACCAATACCAACCACTGAGGCCACCAGAGGCCGTGGACGCGGTCGTGGTCGTGGTAGAGGCAGAGCAGCGAGGGCAGCATCTGTTGATCCACCAGCTGCCCCAGCTCAGGAACCAGCAGCCCCAGTTCAGGCACCAGCTGTGCCTGCAGCTATTCCAGGTCTTCAGGAGACCTTGGCTCAGATTTTAACTGTTTGCACTGGCCTAGCTCAGGCGATTTCAGCCACTGCAGCCGCAAGTACTTCTCAGGTTGGGGGAGGCAATCAAACTCCAGTTGCCCGTACACCTGTGCAGGTAGTGCAGGTACTTCAGATGCCGGGGGCACCTCCAGCCCAGCCAGTTGCACCGGCTCAGGAATTCATAGTACCAGTTATGCCGGACGATGAGCAGCGTCGTCTTGAGAGGTTTGGCAGACTCCAGCCTCCGTCATTCAGTGGTGCCGAGGGCGAGGATGCCTAAGGTTTTCTTGACAAGTGTTAGCGAATGCTCCGGATGGCCAGCATTCTTGAGTCTAGTGGTGTGGCATTTACCACATTTCAATTCACGGGAGCTGCCTTTAATTGGTGGGAGGCTTATGAGAGACGTAGGCCGGTTGATGCATCGCCCCTTACTTGGCAACAGTTCTCCACTCTTTTCTTGGAGAAGTATGTGCCGCAGTCCCGTAGAGAGGAGCTGCGTAGACAGTTTGAATGGCTGCGACAGGGGAATATGACTGTGTCGCAATACGAGTCAAAATTTTCTGAATTGGCTCGACATGCTGTCTGGATGGTTCCGACTGATCGTGAAAGGATCAGGAGGTTTGTGGATGGCCTTAACTACCATCTCCGTATTCTTATGACCAGGGAGAGAGTATTGGGTGCTATTTTCGAGGAAGTGGTTGATATAGCTCGCGAGATTAAGACAGTTCGCCGTCAGGAGCGAGAGGAGAGGGAGGCTAAGAGGCCTCGAGGATCGGGTAATTTAAGTGGAACTCCTTCGAGAGGCCAGTTTTAGCAAGGTAGAGGCCGTTCATTCAGGCCTGCTCAGTCAGTAAGCCCAGGGTATAGTGGGGCATCTACAGGTCATGGCTATCATGGGTTGCAGCAGGGCCAGTCAACAATTAGCGCACTCCCAGCTCATTCTCCGTCAGCCCAGGGTCCGTCTAGACCGAGTGCATCTGCTAGAGCACCAGTGAGCTATTATGAGTGTGGCGAGATGGGCCACATACGGAAATATTGTCCTCATCATAGAGCTAGATCATTCCAACAGAGGGGTCAACCCTCGACTTTTGCTCCAGTTACTTTATCACCCACTCAGCCAGCTAGGGGCGGTGGTCAGGCAGCTAGAGGTCGCCCTAGAGGAGGAGGTCGAGCAGGCGGTGGCCAGGCTCGATTCTATGCTATTCCAGGCAGGACAGATGCCAGTGCTTCTGATGCCGTTATTACAGGTATCGTTTCAGTCTGCCACAAAGATGCCGTTGTATTGTTTGATCCCGGTTCCACTTATTCATATGTTTCTTCATATTTTGCTCATTATTTGGGTGCGCCCTGTGAGCTTCTTGCTCTACCTGTTCATGTGTCTACCCTGATGGGTGACACTGTTATTGTGGACCGTGTGTATCGGTCGTGTGTAGTAATTATTGGGGGTCTGCAGACCTAAGTGGACCTATTGCTATCAAGCATGGTAGATTTTGATGTTATTTTGGGCATGGATTGGCTATCTCCATGTCGTGCTATTTTAGACTTTCATGCTAAGACAGTTACTTTGGCTATGCCGGGTGTGCCGCGGATCGAGTGGCATGGCGTGACTGATTATATTCCCGGTAGGGTGATATCATATTTGAAAGCCCAACGTATGGTTGGGAAGGGTTGCCTTGCATACCTAGCATTCGTAATGGATGTTGAGCTGAGACTCCAAGCATCGATTCTATTCCAGTTGTGCGGGATTTTCCTGATGTATTTCCTGCGGACCTGCCGGGCATGCCACCGGATAGAGACATTGATTTCAGTATTGACCTGGTGCCGGGCACTCAGCCCATCTCTAGTCCACCGTATCGTATGGCACAAGCAGAGTTGAAAGAATTAAAGGAGCAACTTCAGGAACTCCTAGATAAAGGGTTCATTCGGCCTAGTGTGTCACCTTGGGGTGCACCGGTTCTATTTGTGAAAAAGAAAGATGGCACGATGAGAATGTGCATCGATTATAGGCAACTGAACAAAGTAACAATCAAGAACAAATATCCTTTGCCTCGTACCGATGACTTATTTGACCAGCTTCAGGGAGCACGAGTGTTCTCTAAGATTGATCTCCGTTCAGGATATCACCAGTTAAAGATCAGGGATGCAAATATTCTTAAGACCGCTTTCCGGACTAGATATGGCCATTATGAGTTTCTTGTTATGTCTTTCAGGCTAACCAATGCCCCAGCAACGTTCATGCAGTTAATGAACAATGTATTTCGGCCTTATCTGGATTCGTTCGTGGTGGTATTTATTGACGATATTCTGGTGTACTCGCATAGCCAGGAAGAGCACGCAGATCATCTGCGAGTTGTATTGCAGAGATTGAGGGAGGAGAAGCTTTATGCAAAATTCTC
>MCJB01049797.1:50420-151970 GCA_002018475.1 Nicotiana obtusifolia
CAAATTGACTCAGAAGGGTATTCCATTTGTATGGTCGGACAAGTGTGAGGAGAGCTTTCAAAAGCTCAAGACAGCCTTAACCACAGCTCCAGTATTGGTTCTACCATCAGCCTCAGGTTCGTATACCGTCTATTGTGATGCCTCGAGAGTTGGGATTGGTTGTGTACTAATGCAGGAGGGTAGAGTTATTGCTTATGCTTCTCGTCAATTGAAGCCTCATGAGAAGAACTATCCCGTGCATGATTTGGAGCTTGCTGCCATAGTGCATGCTTTAAAGATTTGGAGGCACTACTTGTACAGTGTATCTTGTGAAGTGTTCACCAATCATCATAGCCTTCAACACTTGTTCAAGCAACAAGATCTTAATCTGAGGCAGCGGAGATGGTTAGAATTGCTCAAGGATTACGATATTACTATACTATACCATCCGGGAAAGGCCAATGTGGTGGCCGATGCTTTAAGCCGAAAGGCAGTGAGTATGGGGAGTTTGGCATACATTCCAGTTGGAGAGAGACCTTTCGCAGTCGATGTCCAGAGCTTGGCTAATAGGCTGGTGAGATTAGACATCTCGGAATCTAACCGGGTGTTGGCTTGCGTGTTTCTCGGTCTTCGTTATATGATCGCATCAGGGAGCGTTAGTATGACGATCCGCATTTGCTTGTCCTTACGGACAGAGTTCAGCATAATGATGCTAAAGATGTGACCATCGGCGACGATGGGGTGTTAAGGATGCAGGGTCGAATTTGTGTACCCAATGTGGATGGTCTTCGGGAATTGATCTTGGAGGAGGCCCATAGCTCGCGGTATTCTATCCATCCGGGTGCCGCAAAGATGTATCAGGACTTGAAACAACATTATTGGTGGAGAAGAATAAAGAAGGATATTGTGGGATTCGTAGCTCGATGTGTCAACTGTCAGCAAGTAAAATATGAACATCAGAGACCGGGTGGTTTGCTTCAGCGGATAGCTATTCCCGAGTGGAAATGGGAGCGGATCACGATGAACTTTGTTGTTGGACTCCCACGGACTTTGAAGAAAAGTTTGACGCTATTGGGTGATTGTGGATCGGCTGACCAAATCCGCGCACTTCATTCCTGTGTGCACTACCTATTCTTCAGAACGGTTGGCAAGAATTTATATCCGAGAAATTGTTCGGCTGCATGGTGTTCCAGTTTCTATCATTTCAGATAGAGGTACTCAGTTCACTTTGCAGTTTTGGAAAGCCGTGCAGAGGGAATTGGGCACTCAGGTGGAATTGAGCACAGCATTTCATCCTCGAACGGATGGGCAGTCAGAACGTGCCATTCAGATATTGGAGGACATGCTGCGTGCATGTGTTGTTGATTTCGGAGGCTCATGGGATGAGTTTCTGCCTCTTGCAGAATTCGCTTATAATAACAGCTATCAGTCAAGTATTCAGATGGCTCTGTATGAGGCTCTGTATGGGAGACGATGTAGATCTCCGGTTGGTTGGGTTTGAGTCCGGCGAAGCTAGGCTATTGGGGACTAACTTGGTTCAAGATGCTCTAGAAAAGGTGAAGGTAATCAAGGAGAGGCTCCGTACAGCACAGTCGAGGCAAAAGAGTTATGCCGATAGAAAGGTTCGAGATGTGTCTTACATGGTTGGTGAGAAGGTCTTGCTGAAAGTTTCGCCCATGAAAGGTGTTATGAGATTCGGGAAGAAAGGGAAATTGATTCCTCGGTTCATTGGGCCGTTTGAAGTACTTCGGCGAGTTGGGGAGGTGGCTTATGAGCTTGCTTTGCCACCTGGTCTGTCGAGTGTACACCCAGTGTTTCATGTTTCTATGCTCCGGAAGTATATTGTGGACCCGTCTCATATTTTGGACTTCAGCACGATTCAGTTGGATGACAATTTGACCTATGAGGTGGAGCCAGTGGCAATTTTGGATCGTCAGCTTCGGAAGTTGAGGTCCAAGGAGATAGCTTCGGTGAAAGTCCAATGGAATGGTCGGAATGTGGAAGAGGCTACTTGGGAAACTGAGCGGGAGATGCAGAACAAATATCCTCACCTATTTGGAACTTCAGGTATGTCTCTTGACTCGTTCGAGGACGAACGTTTGTTTAAGAGGGGGAGAATGTGACGACCCGGTAAATCGTCTCATGGGTTACTGCTCCGTCTTCCCCAATATCTGTATCATTAATCCTTGTTATCAGTGTTTTAGGTAATTTAATTAAGTAAGTTGCATTCGGAGTGAAATCGGTAAGAAATGAGACACTTAGTCTCTTTCTAGGAGGCTTAAGTTGTAAAAGTCAACTGTATGTTGACTTATGAGTTAGAAGGTTCGGATGTGAATTTCGATGATTCGGTTAGTTTCTGGAGATGATTTATTACTTAGGAGTGTGATCGGAATTAGTTTTGGAGGTTCCGTGTAGAATTAGGCTTGAATTGGTGAAGTTAGAATTTTGGCGATTCCGGTTGATAGGCGAGATTTTGACCCGAGGGTCGGAATGGAATTCCGAAAGTTGCTGTAGCTTCGATATGTTATTTATGACTTGTGTGCAAAATTTCAGGTCATTCGGACATGGTTTGGTTGGGTTTAGATCAAAATAGCGACTTAGAGGATTTTGAAAACCTTAGGCTTGAATCCGATGCAAATTTGATGATATGATGTTGATCTGAACGTTTCGAAGGTTGGAACAAGTTTGAATAATGTTATGGGACATGTTGGCGTGTTTGGTTGAAGTCCCGAGGGCCTCGAATGGATTTTGGATTGTTGATAGAGTTTAACTTTGGCATTTCAAGAATGTGTCGATGTCGTCTCTTCAAGAATAAGTGGTATAATATTATGCAAATGGACTCCAAATTCCGTTTTCATTGAAGCACTAGATCCGTATCAAAATTTAGGAGCCATAGCAAAAAGAATCGTCCAATTCGGACATCGTATGAGAAAGTTATGCCTATTTTCGTGTCAAGGAAAAAATCTGCAGAAACGTCAAATCTGCGATCGCAAATTGACTGCAGATTGACCGCAAATCAGCTATGCGAACCGCATTTTTGACACAGAAATCGCAAACTGAGACAGAACTTGGGGCGAGGTTTGCGACCAAAGATGCGAACCGCAAAGGTGAAATGCGAACCGCATTCTTGACATAGAAAATCGCATTTTTGACCTGACAGGGGTGTTTTAACTCGATTTTTGATACTTTTTAAGTAGAACTCAATGCCCATCTTGTTCTACAAGACCCATTTTCGTTACCCACGAAGAGGAACACCTCCAAACACCATAGAATCACAACAAATCAACTTCAAAACCATATTCAAAGGAGATTATCTCGTGTAAATTCTTAAAGAAGGGGATTTGACCATTTTAAACATATTTGGAGCTAGAGAGCTCAGATTGAAGCAAGTCTTGAAGCAATTCTTGGAGGGTTTCCAAGAGAAACATCAGGGTAAGTATTCCTAACTCAATTTTAAAGGAATTACCTAAGATTATGGTTGTTTTTAGCATTTTTACTGGTATTTTGAGTTGGGAAAATGGTGGAAACCCTAAAGCATAGATTTGAGGGTTGGAGGTCGATCCGGTGTCGGATTTCGACAAATTTTATATGGTTGAACTCGTGAGGAGATAAGGAACTTGTTGAGGTGATAATTTCTGAATTTTGAGAAGTGGGCCCGGGGCTCGGGTTTTGCTAATTTGGGGATTTCTTAGTAATTTCAATTGTTTTCTTGGGTTTTTTCCCCTCAACATATTGTGACGTAATTGTTCTGAATTTGGATAGATTCGACGCACGTGGAGGCCAATTCAAACGGAAAGGGCGTCGCGGGCTAAGGATTTAGCCGATTTGAGGTGAGTAATATTTGTAAATGATGTCCTGAGGGTTCGAAACCCTAGATTTGCACCTCATAGTGCTATGTTGAGGTGAGGTACATGCTCGATGATGAGCATGGGGTTGTTTACTTCTAGGAATTGAGACTTGGTTCATCCCGATTGATGATTTCTACAACATACTTGATTGGAATCTAATTGATATCATTGTGATTTGGGCTACTTGCCATATTTGGGCTTCGCGCCGGTTATGTGAACCCTTCAGGGGTAGTTGTCATTGTTTACTAAATCATATTTGGGCATCCCGCCGGTTATTTGAACCCTTCAGGGGCATTTGTTACTGAATTGATTCATTTCATAAACTCAGTTTTGAAACTCAAATGATATTTTCAAATGATTTTTATTGGATCGGGTGGCACGCCGCCACGGAATGTAAATTGGATCGGGTGGCACGCCGCCACGAGATGTAATATGCATGGACCGGGTGACACGCCGTCATGAAATATTACGCTACTGAATCCCCCACATTAAGCGCTGGGCACCCAGGGAACGGGTGGCACGCCGCCACGATAGTCATGACTTGCATTGCATTGCATCGCATTGCATTTTTGGTTGTGTTGGTTTTGTTTCCATCTACTTCACGTTATTTATTTGAGATGTTACATGTGTTTACTGTTCCATCGTGGATTGCTCTAAGTCTTATGTGTTTCTTTCTTTCAGTCATTATTTATATTCATTACTCACTGAGTTGGAAGTACTCACATTACTCCCTACACCATGTGTGCAGATTCAGGCATTATCGGTTCCGCCCTGAGGTATTGACTACTATTGTCAGGGTGGTGTTCAGAGACTACGAGGTAGCTATTGGCATTCGCAGCCCTGTATCTCTTTTATTTTGTTGTTTCCACTTTCTTCAAACAATTGTGCCAAAGATATCTTAATAGTTATTTTATTATTAGGATTTCATTAGTGGCTCATGACTTTGCGACACTCCGATCTGAGAGTTGTAGTTGGGATGATTTACTATATTTTTCTGCAAACTACTGTTATTTAACCATACTTATATTATTTTCATATTATTTAACTGTTTGAGCGAAGTTTAGATGGTTTGGCTGGCCTTGTCTTCATGAGAGGCACCATCACGACCGGGTTGGGATTTTGGGTCGTTACATCTCTAGACAGAAATTAAAATCACATAAACATTTAGAGAGAAATGAATGTAATCTCAAGAGAGAAATTGAAATCACATTGTCTACCTGAAAAGATCAGACTCAGCATTCTCAATATTTATGCACATCTCTAATAAATAAATTTGTACAAGGCCATTATTTACTTCTCACCTGGAAAATATCTATTTACTTTTTGGACATATTAAAAAAATCTTCATTACGATGCCAAGATCGTCATTTACTTCATCCACAAGTGGCAGAATTTTGCCAGAACTCTATTGTACTTCTGGAAAGCCAAAGTTAATTCACACATAGAGTGAAAACCCTAAGATATAAAATAATTAGGAGCAACACAATTGTTGGAATTTCTCTTTCTACTTTCTCTAATTTCTTCTTAATCTCATCTCATTCACAATTTCAAACAAATCTAGAAGAAAAGTGTAAAAACATTGTGTGGTATTTAGTGTTGAAATGTGAAAATAATAAACTTGTATTTTAATTATTCACATTTGGTTACATTTTTCTAAATTAGTTCATGAACTAGAATATTAAGTTAGTACATATTAGGGTATGAACACATTGATGTACATTGGAAGATACAATGTCTAGATGTGTCATCCATGTACTTTGGAATATGTAAGGTGTGGACATGATTAGTGTGCTTCCATGTACTCTAGGCTAGTAACATGAAGGACGTTTTCTATGAATAGTCATGTATTCCTAGCCGTTTGGAGCAAGTGAAGTTGAATATAAATCATCCTTTCCTCTACTTCCTTTCTTGTGAGTTTTGAATGTTTTTTTTTTATGTTTTCTTGCTCTCCCAAGTTTTTTAACATTGTGGTATCAAAGCCGGTGTGTTTGTGTAATGACCCGGCCGCTCGTTTTGAGAGTTGTAGGTTCCCCCATTTACTACTCATTATATACTTTATAGCTGTTATGTGACCTGCGGGGGTAGTCGGTTTGGGTTCGGTGAGATTTCAGAATTAAATGAGACACTTAGTCTCAAGGTTGAAAGCTTAAGTTGAAATGATTTATCGGATGTTGATCTTTGAGTAAACGACTCCAGAACGGAGTTTTGATGGTTCTGTTAGCTCTGTTAGGTGATTTTGGACTTAGGCGTGTGTCCTGATTGTGATTTGGAGGTTCGTAGTAGAATTAGGTTTGAAATGGCGAAAGTTGAAATTTTTGAAAAGTTTGACCTAGAATGAACTTTTTGATATTGGGGTTGGATTCTGATAGGTTTCGGCATCGTTTGTAGAAATTGAAAGTTCAAAGTTCATTAGGCTTGAATCTATGTGCGATTCGTATTTTTGATGTTGTTCGAGGTGATTTGAGGGCTCGAGTAAGTTCGTATCGTGTATTAGGACTCGTTACTATGTTTGGTTGAGGTCCCGGGGGCCTCGGGTTGGTTTCGGATGGTTAACAGATCGAAAATGGGACTTAGTACATTGCTAAAGCTGGAGCTCTTCAGGTGTGATCGCACCTACGAGGGGTTGGCCGCATCTGCGATGCCGCAGATGCGGCTGGATTTACGCAGAAGCGTAGCTGGGCTGGCCTGGACAAGGCGCAGGTACGAGAGGTTTACCGCATCTGGAGCCTGCAAGTGCGAGCGAGGCTTCGCAGATGCGGAGTTGAGAGAGAAGCCTGTTTCCACAGAAGCGGATAGAAGGTCAAGCGCCTCCACAGGTGCGGAACCTAGAGTGCAGATGCGGTCCTGGGGGATTTAAGTGATTTCCGCATAAGAGAAAGATTCACCGCAGAAGCAGTTCTGTAGGTGCGGATGTTTGGTCGCAGGTGCGAAAGGCCTGGGCAGAATGTTTAAAAACAAGGGTTCGCGATTTTGGTTTCATTTCAAACATTTCAAGCACGGTTCAGGCGATTTTTTAGAGGGTTTTCGAGTGGATTCTTGAGGTAAATCCCTTGTGCTCATTTTTTATCAATAATATTGCTTCCCCATTGATTTTCCCACCTAGTTGGTGTGTCTTTAAGGTGTACATTGGGAGTTCGAGGGTAGGGATTGGAGAGTTTGATTTGGGATTTGGGTGATGATTTTGGTATTGGATTTTGATAAATTTTGTATGGTTAGACTCGTAGTTGATGGGCTTTAGGGTTTTGTGACTTTTATCGAATTTCGAGATGTGGGCCCGGGGGCCGGCTTTTGTGTCGATTTTAGACTTTTAATTAATAACATAGCATTTTCTTATGGAGTTGATTCCTTTAGCCCGTATTGATTATATCGCATTGTTTATGGCTAGATTCAAGGCATGCGGAGGCCGTTTTGCGAGGCAAGGGTGTGTTGGAGTAGAGATTTGCTCGAATCGAGGTAAGTGACAGTTCTAAATTTGGTTCCGAGGGTATGAAACCCCGTATTACATGTTATATATTTGGTTTGGAGGTGACGCACATGCTAAGTGACGGGCATGTGGGCATGCACAGTAGAAATTGCAACTTGGTCAAATTCCATGGAATTGTGTAGTTGTATAATCTGTTGTTATCTGTATTAGTAGGGAAATTGAACTACAAATCATGTAGAATTAATGTTTAGACTAAGTGTTGGCATTGTAGGGACCCACATAGGTCGTGTACATGTTGAATTATCTGCTAAATTGTTGTTCTGTACTAAGTCACAATTTTAACTTGTTTAGTATACTTCGGTCTCTATTGTTCCTTGCTGATACATTATATCATTTCTATCGGGGCTGACTTTCATGACTACTGAGAGCTCGAGAGACTGGAGAGGTTTATGACTGAGTGAGGTCGAGGGCATGATTGTGAGATGGTAATACTATAGCACGTGAGTTGTTCATGCAGATCCAGATATATACTATAGCACGTGAGTTGTTTGTGCAACACCTGAGTTGTCCGTGCGAATTATAGTGCTTGGGCTGAAGGAGCCCCTCCAGAGTCTGCACATAACCCTAATGAGTGCAGGTACCTACTGAGTTCGAGCGCCGAGTGCCGAGTGTCGAGTGCCGAGGGAATGGGAGGGCTAAGTGACTATGGCCCTGAGAGGATGCATTTGATTTCATTATTTTTTTAACTTAAACTTGTCATGGAGTAAATGTTTGACCTAATTTATTGAACTTGAGAGCATGCCTGCTTTTCTATGTTGTAATCACTGTAATTGAACTATAACTGTAAAGCTCGTCATTACTTTCATTTCTTTATTTAGTCTTGTTACTTACTGAGTTGGTTGCACTCACGCTACACCCTGTACCTTGTGTGCAGACCTAGGTGCATATGGTCACGGAGGTTGCTGAGTTGTGGAGTTCGAGATTCTCGGAAAATATCGATGTAGCTGCTTGCCATTTCGCATACCTTGTTTCTCCTTCCCTATCTTTCCACTCATTGTATTTAGTTTCAAATTATCATATAGTATTTTCCGGACTTGTGATGTATAGATGCTTATGTACTCAGTGACACCCCGATGTTGGGAATTTCCACATTGTATTTTGGGTTTCCATCCCTTTTATGAAATCTTTTAATGTTTAAACTGCTTAAATTCATTTTTTGTTAAAAGTGTAGGAGTTATTTCATAAATGTCGGCTTGCCTAGTACCATGATAGGCACCATTACCACAGGTTAGGATTTTGGGTCGTGACAGTTTAAGAGACAACCAAACTTGGAGAGAAAATGACAAATAGTAATGGAACTACATTTCAAGTTCATATGCTCAAATAGAGAACAATGGAAATTAGTGTATCCGGATGAAGGCCTTGTTTGGTTCCTATGATGTTTGGGAACCTGTGGATGTCGGAGGTGATGGAACAGAAGATGATGCTGCTTTTAAAAGAAAGATCAAAAGGCGTTCACTCTCATCCATCAATTTTTGGATGACAGGATATTTGAGAAGGTTGCAAATGCAACCACCTCAAAGCAAGCATGGGAGATTCTTCAAACTTTCTTTAAAGGTTTGGATAAAGTGAAAAGGATTCGTCTCCAAACCTTGAGAAGAGAGTTTGAATCATTTTACATGAAGGAATCCGAATCCAATTCGGATTATATTTCAAGAGTTTTGGCCATTGTCAATCAAATGAAGAAATATGGTGAGGACTTGAGTAATGTAGGGTCATTGCAAAAATACTACGATCCCTTGATTCAAAATTTAATTATATTGTTGTGGCTATTGAAGAGTCCAAAGAATTGCACATCATGACCATTGAAGAACTCACGGGTTCATTACAAACACATGAAGAAAAGTTGAAGAAACAAAAAGGAGAATCGGTTGAACAACCGTTGCAAGCAAAACTTTTTTTCAAGGAGAAAGATGGAAGGCCTGGGTCACAACAAAGAGGTCTTGAACGTGGACAAGGTCGCGTTGGAAAAGGAAGAGATAGTACCCAACCACCAAATAAAGAAAATAAGAGCTAAGACTCTAATCAAGGAAGAGGTCGTGGAAGAAGTAGAGGATGGAGGCAAAATCAAGGAAGATATGATCAGTATAATATTGAATGTTATACTTGTCATAAATTTTGTTATTTTTACTGGGAATGTAAAAATAATATGGTGAAAAAAATAATTTTGTGGAGAGAAAAAATAAAGATAGAGATGGCACTTTACTTCTCACTTGCAAAGGAGAAGAAAGTGTAGAGAGAAATCAATGGTGCCTTGACTCCGGTGCAAGTAGCCATTTTTATGGAAGAAGAATTTATTTGTGGAGCTTGAAGAATTGAATGGTGAAAACATCAATTTTGGATACTCTTCACGGGTTAAAATCAAAGGAAAAGGTATGATTTTAATTCACTTGAAAGATGGTATTCACCAATTAATTTTTAATGTTTTATATGTACCAAAGATGAAAAGTAATATTTTAAGTTTGGGACAGCTTTTGGAGAAAAATTATGATATTCATTTGAAAGATAAAAAGTTGTTCATGAGAGATTTTAGCCAAAGTTCCTATGGCTAATAATAAAATATTTTTTTTAACCTTCAAAGTGATGTTCCAAGGTATTTGCTTTCATATGCTAAAGATTCATCTCGGCTTTGGCATATGAGATTTGGTCATGTGAATTTTTATAGTCTAAGGCTGATGAAGAAAGAAAGCATGGTGAATGAATTGCCAACTATTGATCATCCGAGCCAACTTTGAGAAGGATGTCTCTTTGGAAAGCAAGCAGAAAAAGCTTTCCTAAAGAGTGTTTGACTAGAGCCTAATGCCCATTGAAGTTGATTCACATGGATGTGTGCGGACCAATGAAGCATCTTCACTTGGTAAAGGTAATTAGTTTTTACTTTTCATTGATTATTTTTCTAGAAAACTTGGGTGTATTTTTTGAAAGTGAAATCGAAGGTGTTTGATACTTTCAAAAAAATTCAAGAACATGGTGGAGAAACAAACTGGCTATCAAGTTAAGTCATTGCCATCCGATAATGATGGAGAATTCACTTGAAATGAATTCAAGGTATTTCGTAAAAATAGTGGAATTCATCACTTTTTGACTATTCCAAGATCACCACAGTAAAATGGCGTCGTGGAAAGAAAGAACCAGACTATTCTCAACATGGCACGGAGTATGTTAAAAAGCAAAAATATGCCAAAGGAATTTTGGGATGAAGCAGTTTCTTGTGCAGTGTATTTGTCCAATATGTATCACACCAAGAGTATTCCTGATAAAATACCTCAAGAGGCTTGGAGTGGTTTCTAGCCAAACGTTGCTCATTTAAAAGTTTTTGGGAGCATTGACTATGCACATGTGCCGGATTAGAAGAGGTCCAAGCTTGATGATGAAAGTGAAAGGTATGTTTTCATTGGATGTGACAAAAGTTTTAAAGGATATAAATTATATAACCCAATAAATGGCAAGGTCACCATAAGCAAAGATGTTGAGTTTGATGAAGGTAATGCTTGGGAATAGAAAACTAAAGAGCAAGATTACTCTTTTAGTCCTTTATTTGATGAAGATGATGATGAAGAAGTTGCGGAGCAGCCTATCACTCTACCTTCAACACCTTCAGCACAAGTTCAATAAGAAGATGAGTCAAGTTAAAGCTCTTCAAGTGAAGTGCCTCAGAAAACTAAAAGTTTTCATGAGTTGTATGAAAATACCGAAGTGGTAAGAAAAGATTTATATGATTTGGCTCACTTTTATTTGTTGGTAGATAGTGAGTCTTCAACTTATGAAGATGCCTCCCAAAATGCCAAATGGAGAGATGCCATGAATGAAGAAATCAAGGCAATCAAGAAGAATGATACTTGGGAATTAGCCACACTTCCAAAAGGCAAAAGTACCATTAGTGTCAAACGGGTGTAGAAGTTAAAGAAAATTTCCAAGGGTAAGGTGGAAAGGTACAAAACGAGATTGGTTGACAAGAGATAGAATCAAAAGGCCAGTATTGACTATGATGAGATATTTGCACCGGTTGCTCGTTTGGAAATAATTCATTTTATTATTTTTTTGGCAGCTCAAAATCAATGAAAAATTCATCGAATGGATGTGAAGTCGGCTTTCTCGAATAGTATTAATGAGGAAGAGGCTTACATTGATCAACCTTTGGGCTACATGGTTGAAGGACATGAAAATAAAGTGTTGAAATTGAAGAAAACTCTTTATGGCTTGAAGCAAGCGCGCCATGAGCTTGGAATAATAGAATTGATAAATATTTCCAAACAAATGATTTTTCAAAGTGTCCACATGAACATGCACTTTATGCCAAGATTGCTAAAAATAGTGACATCTTACTTGTTTGCTTGTATGTAGATGATTTGATCTTTACAGGAAATAATCCAAAGATATTTGAAGAATTCAAGGAAGCTATGGCAAGAGAGTTTGGGATGACAGACATCGGCTTAATGTCCTACTATCTTGGAATCAAAGTGAAACAAAGGAAGAATTTCATTTTTATTTCTCACGAAGAATATGCAAAGGAAATTCTCAAGAAATTTGAGATGGAGAATTGCAATCCCATGGGCACCCCGTTGAATGTGGCGTTAAAGTGTCCAAGCATGGAGGTGGAGAAAAGATCAATCCCAACTTTTCAAGAGTCATGTTGGGAGCTTAAGGTACCTGACATGTACAAGAATGGATATTTTTTTGGTGTTGGACTTGTGAGTCGCTTTATGGAAGAGCATACTACCTCCTATTTGAAAGTAGCAAAAAGAATACTTCAGTACATCAAAGGTACCCTTGATTATGGAATATTTTATTCATCTTCCAAAGATTCAAGTTTGTGGATATTGTGACAGTGATTGGCTGGTGATATTGATAATCGAAAGAGCAATATCTGGGTTTGTTTTCTTTCTTGAAAATTTTGCATTTACATGGAATTCTAAGAAACAACCAATTGTGACTTTGTCAACTTGTGAAGTAGAGTATGTAGCTGGTTGTTCTTGTGTTTATCATGCAATTTGGTTAAGGATCTTGTTGGAGGAACTTCACCTACCACAGAAAGGGCAACAAAGATTTTTGTTGACAATAAATAGGCTATTGAACTAGCCAAGAATTCGGCATTTCATGAAAGGAGCAAGCATATTGTAACGACCCGGCAGGTCGTTTTGAGTATTTTTGCCCCGATCCCCTAAATTATGCATCCTCTATGCTATATTACTTTTATGTAACTTTTCAAGGTGGTTGGTTATGGTTTCGGGTGAGGTGCGGAGTCAAATGGGACACATAATCCCTAAGTTGAAAGGTTAAGTCATAGTAGTTTACCATAGTTTGACTTGTGTGAATATGACTTCGGAATTGAGTTTTGATGGTTCGATAGCTCCGTATGGTGATTTTAGTCTTAGGAGCGTGTCCGAATGTTGATTTAGAGGTCCATAGGTCGTTTCAGCGTGTTTTGGCGAAAGTTGGAAAGTTGGAGGATTTTGAAAAGTTTGACTGGGATTTGACTTTATTGATATCGGGGTTGAAATCCAATTTCGTAAGTTGGAATAGGTCCGTAATATCATTTATGACTTGAGTGCAAAATTTGAGGTCAATCGGAGTTGTTTTGGTATGATTCGGCATCGATTTCGGAATTCGGAAGTTCATAGTAAATTTAGGCTTGAATTTGGGTTGCGATTCATAGGATTTATGTTATTTGATGTGATTTTTGACATCGAGTAAGTCCGTTATGTGTTTTGGAACTAGTTGGTACATTTGGATGTGGTCCCGAAGGCCTCGGGTGTGATTCGGATTGAATTTGGAAAACTTTGGACTTGCTGAATTTTGCTGAAGGTTGGCAGCTTCTTGTGTCTTTGCATCTGCAGAGGAATTGGCTGCAGGTGTGGGCTAGCAAATGCGAAAACTTGGTTGCAGGTGCGGAGCTGGGCATGCCTAGCTGGTGGCGCAGGCAGTGTCAGATCCAGGATTTGAAGTTAATGGGTGCTCTAGTGTAAATCTACACCAGCGACAAAATTATAAACGAAGTATATTCTAGATTAATTTGGTCTAGTTAATTCAATTTTCTATTCATAATCATCAAATCGAAATAAGCTTAATTCAATTTTTTTACCAGGTAAATATTCGGTATACACCATCAAAATAGAAAAAGAAAATTGGTAAAGCTTTTTGATATTTTAACACGTCAAAATTGGGTCTAAGGTATGAAATATGATACTCTCCGGTTTACATAGATAGTAATACTTTCCTAACTTTATATAATATTCAAATTCACGTCAATGTTTCATATCTCGGTTTATTATCTTCAACTATTAGCTTTCTAAGTTTTTAATGAAAGCTTAAAGTAAAGTAATTGGAGTTTGTTTTTTTCTTTAAAGAAATAATAGGTTTTAAAAATCTCAATATTAAATTGCAAACCTACTGTCAGACCAGTTTTATCATAAGTTGGATAATAATTAATTGAGTTTTGTTCTTATTCATGTGTAAACTTAACTTGTTAAGTGGCATAAAAAAGGAGAGAAAAATTAAAGAGCAAGGAATGAGAATTGAGATGAATGGGGCGATAAAAAGGGAAAGAAAGTGTAACGTGAAAGATAAATCTATAGGCTACAAAAAGAAAGGAAAATTGAAGGGAAAAAAAAAAGCGTTGCACGCACATATGAAATTAGTGATAATGCTCACAACTGGACTCAAGCATTTGACCTTGAAGGAAAAAAGTGCCTGCGGGACCAAAGCACCCAACACTCGCTCCTGTGGATGGGTGCTCATATATTCTTTATGTTAAATTGGTAAAGAATTTCTATATAATTATCCAAGTTTCAATTGAAGTTGGTGGGTGGTTAAGCACCCTTAGGGATGCACGTACATCCGCCACTGGCCGCAGGAGCAGAAAATGTTTCGCAAACTCCCGCCGACCATACCCCAGAGCAACGGGTTCCAGAGGTTGGAACCTGGTCAGTCGGTCAATCCAGTTCAGCCCAAGGTTAGGGCCGCAACTTCTGAGGGGGAGCAACTCAGGCTCGAGAGGTACAAGAAGTATCACCCTCCTACTTTCAGCAGTTTGGCTTCAGAGGATGCTTAGGGTTTTCTTGAGGAGTGCCACCGTATCCTCCGTATTTTGGGTATTGTGGAGTCTAGTGGGGTTCCTTTCATTACGTTCCAACTTAAGAGAGCGGCTTACTAGTGGTGGCGAGCATATGAGTTAGGTAGTCCGGCCGAGGCAGCTTCAGTCACTGGGCTCAATTCTCAGATATTTTCTTGAGGGAGTTTGTTCCCTACAGCCTCATAGATGCATGACGCGCAGAGTTTGAGCAGTTGCGCTAGGGTTCTATGAACATATCGGAGTATGTGATCCAGTTCAGTGATTTGTCCAGACATGCACCAACCTTGGTTGCTACTGTTAGAGAGCAAGTCCGTCGATTTATCGAGCGACTCAACCCTGGTATCAGATTTAGCATGGCCCGAGAGCGACTCCACCCTGGTATCAGATGGAAATCGCATACCAATTGGTAGTGGAGATCGCTAGGAGGTTGGAGGGTATGTGGGCTCGGGAGAGAGAGGAGAGGGAGGCCAAGAGGCCTCGAGATTCTGGCACATACAGATGTGCCCGTGCCTCAGTTGCATCTCTTCATGGTAGGTGGTATGTGTGTCGCCCTATTTATTCAGCACTTCCAGCTTCTAGCGATATTACGGCCACTCCTAGGCCACATGCTCCTTATTATGCACCTCTATTGTCTAGTGCACCTCCTGCATGGGGTGCTTTAAGCGGTCAGTCCAGCCGATCAGGCCGAAGACAGTCACATCAATCGCGTCCTGATAGCTTGTTTTGAGTGTGGTGACACTCGTCACATGGTGAGGGATTGCCCCAGACTCAGGAGGGGTGAACCTCCATAGACTACTCAGGCTCCGCGTATTCCACCGGGTCCTCAGGCTTCTCAGACTATGCTTAGCACACGAGTTGCCACTCCAGCTGCGCAGCCAGCTAGAGTTGGGGGTCGGGCAGGTAGAGGTCGCCCTAGAGTTGCAACCGACTACTAGGACGGAGGCAGTTGTATCCAACTCAGTCATCACAGGTATTGTTCCGGTCTGTCATAGAGATGCATCAATCTTATTTTATCCAGGACCCACTTATTCCTATGTGTCATCATACATTGCTCCATTATTGGGTGTATCTCGTGATTCTTTGAGTTCACTCGTCTATGTGTCCACTCCTATGGGAGATTCTTTTGTTGTTGACCGTGTGTATCGATCGTGTTTAGTTGTTCTTAGTGGTTTTGAGACCAGAGATGATCTATTGTTTCTCAGTGTGGTAGATTTTGATGTTATGTTGGGCATGGACTTGTTGTTGCCCTATCATCTATCCTTGATTGTCCCACCAAGACGGTGACGTTGGCTATGCCAGGTTTACCACGGCTAGAGTGGAGAGGTATTCTAGATGATGTTCCTAGTAGGGTTATATTATTTCTAAAGGCTCAGCGGATGGTTGAGAAGGGATGTAATGCGTATCTAGCATATGTGAGAGATGTCAATATTGATATTCCTACCGTTGAGTCAGTTCCGGTTGTAAGGGATTATCCAGATGTATTCCCATCGGATCTTCTGGGCATGTCGCTCGACAGTGATGTCATTTTTGGTATTGATTTGTTACTGAGCACTCAGCCCATTTCTATTCCTCCATATCGTATGGCCCCACCAGAGTTGAAGGAGTTAAAGGAGCAGTTGTAGAAGTTGCTTGATAAGGGTTTCATTCGGCCTAGTGTATCACCTTGGGGTGCTCCGGCCTTGTTTGTAAAGAAGAAGGATGGTTCTATGCACATGTGCATTGATTATCATCAGTTGAATAAGGTTAAAGTGAAGAATAGGTTCTATCCACGTATTGATGACCTATTTGATCAGCTATAGGGTGCCAGAGTTTTTTCAAAGATTGACTTGCGTTCAGGCTATCATCAGTTGAAGACTTGGGAGCCAGATATCCCCAAGACTGCCTTCAGGACTCGGTATGGTAATTACGAGTTCCTTGTGATGTCTTTTGACACATTCGTCATTGTGTATATTGACGACATTCTGGTGTACTCCAAGTGTAAGGACTCATAAAATTTTGCCTAAAACCCGAGATTTTGTAGTGCCGAGGTGGTACAGACTAATTGGGTTGAACAGTGCGCTGGGGAGTAAAGGAAAATTATTGGCAGAAAAGGGCATTTCTGCGGCCCACTATGCGGCCGTAGAATGGCCACAGAGTGTAGCAGAAAACTAGGCAAGTTAGGGTGCTATTGTGCGGTCAACTATTCGAATGCAAAGCCATTTCGCGGGCCGCACATCGACCGAGGAGCAAGCATGAAAATTTTTCAGAGGAAGGTTCTGCGACGCGTTATGCGACCGCAGAACAAGTCTGCGGACCGCATAATGGCCGCAGAGTGGGGCAGAACTGCCCAGTTCTGGAGGGACATTTTGCAGCCCATTTTGCGGATGGCAGGGACATTTTGCAGCCCATTATGCGACCGCAGATTATTTATCGGAGTTTCATTTTTCTTATTTTTATAACCCGACCCTATTCCATTATATAGACGCTATGGACCACTTCTTAAGTAAAAACCTGGTATCTTGAAAGAGAGAGAGAGTGTGTGCTCTGGAGTGGGAGAGGGTTCCTCAACAGTTTGTTCTTTACTTCTTGCTCAAATCTTGGAAGATTAACAAGGAAACTCACTAGGTCTTCATCCTAGAGGTAAGATTCTATATCCTAACTCTAAATTTCGAAATTTAACTATAAATAGGTAATTAGTAAGGAAATTCTTGGGTGTGGAAGTTGTTCATTTTCCATGCATGTGTTATCAAGGAGTGTAGGAGATTGTTGAGCTAAAATGGTAGATAATGGGTGGTGGGATAATGGAATCCACCATAGGAGGACCTTGGAACCTTAATGTACACCTAGTGTTTGATAAAATGCTCAAATGAGCTGGAACCATGATAATCTTCCTAATTTTTGGTTCAATTTGTTATATTTCTAAAATAGATCAAAGTTTCTAATATATCCGGAATATTTTAGAGTTTAAGGAAGCTCAATTGAGGTATGTTGACTAAACTCTTCTCCTAGAATTGAACCCCACTATGTCCTTGTAAGTTCCCATGATGCTTATTATAAATTGATTAATTCGAGCAAGTCGTGTGTCAAAATAAATATGCATTCAATATGTACTCCAAAGATTCTTGTTATGTTGAGTTACCTTTAGAGAATGTTGTTTAAGTGTGGGATGCGTTGCATTGTGTTATGATTTAAAAATGTGTTTCTAATGAAAGTTATCATGTCAAATTGTGTAAGAAATCACATGCGCCTAGGACCCTAAATCGCTCAAATATGTGACTAAAATCTTGCTTTGAGAGGCCTTGTTGTCGATTATCCACAATGATATTTGGAAATGAAAGGTGAGAGCATGAAATTTGATGTGTGGCCTCGTTCCAAGAATCGTATTGCATTATGGCCTATGGTGCTGATGAGGTGAATGACATGTAAAAGTAAATGAAATTGTATGGTCAATCCTTTTATTAAGAAATACTTTCGGAGTACTGTTTAGTCACCGAGGAAGGGTAGGTCAAATAACCTAACCCCAAAACTACACGTGCCAATGTAGAAGTGATTGAGGGGTAAATCCTTGTGCTAATGTGATGAGAAAGTTCCCCCTTATATGGGATGAAAATAATGTGTTGAGATGTTTCCCCTTGAATGGGATGTGACTGTTGCTAGCAAGATGTGATGTCGATGTGTTGATATGTTTCCCCTTGAATGGGATGTGACTGTTGCTAGCAAGATGTGATGTCGACCCACATGGCATTATGGTGAGACGGCTTAGTCGATCGGGCAGAGATCGGATGCCATGCCGCACACATGGTGGTACTGTGAGTTGATGTTTCGAGTGAGACGGCTTAACTAATCTGGTAGAGATCGGACTCCGTGCTAAAACACTGTGGTATATCGGTGCTAAAGGTCTTCCAACTTAAAATGTTGAACTTTCTTGAAATTTACCTTTCCCCTGATATGACAATTTGTTACTGTTTGAGTCTCTCATTGATTCCATCATTCCTTCTCTGATTACTGTTGCTCATTCTATTGAGAGGGTTTATAGTTTTACATACAAGTACTATTCTATATGTACTAACGTCCCTTTTGCTGGGGGCGCCGCACCTTTAATGGATGTAGGTGGTTCCATAACAGGTAGATTTGATCAGTGATAGCAGCACAACCTCTCCTCAGCTGATTTGGTGAGTCCCACTTCATTTTGGGGTCTTGTATCTTCTATCCTTTGTAAATAGCATTTTGAGGCATAGCCGGGGCCTTCTTGTCGGCATTGTCATAACACTCTTTTGTTCCTACTAGAGGCTCAGTAGACATAATGTGGGTTGTATCCATTTTGGGATGGCTAAACTAAAAATGTTGTAATTGTATCATCTGTTCCACTTTTACTATGATTGTACAGTGTACTGTTTGATGACTTGTTAATGACGTAACTAATGGAAATGAACCGGTGTTGTTCACATGACTTCTTACCGACTAATTAATGTAATGCACTCTTCTCATTATTTGTGGGTGATTTGGGTAGACGGTACTATATAGGCTTGCTCAACCGAGGTGACTTTGTTAAGCGCATGTCGCACTCCCCGAGGTCGGAGCGTGACAAACTTAGTATCAGAGCCAAAGTTTTTAAAGTGTCCTAGGATGTCTCGGAGCCGTTTCTAGTAGAGTCCTTCTTATCGGTGTGTTGTCGATCACATCTATAATTAGGAGGCTACTTGGGCATTTAGGAATAATACCCTTTTTTGATGACCTAGATCGTACGATAAAGCTGATTGAAAGATTGTTCCTTCTTTAACTTATGTTTTGCTCTAATTTTCAGTATATGGTGCCTAGGAATAAAGCAATAACTAGACAAGGAGACAATGCCGCCCCAGGAGTGGCAGTTGACCCTTTACTTGATGATGCGGGTGAACACCCGAGGGGTGAGAGTATTCTTCCGACTACTACACTGCCTTATTCCACTACACCTGGTCAGACCGCACTAGTTCTTACACCTACTAAGGGTGCAAAGATCCCTCCAATTGATATTCCAGTTCCACCTCCAGCCCCAGCTTCCGGTCCCCGTGTGTCCGATGGGGATCTTAGGGGAGCCATACAGATGTTGGATCAAATAGTGGCTTCCAAGGCCTAGAGATCAGATACTGTACCCACTCCTTCTAGTCTGCCAGGGGATTCCACTAGTTCCAAGGTGAAGAGATTCCTCCAGTTGAATCCTCCTGTGTTCACATGTACTGATCCTAAGGAGGACCCCCAGGATTTTATTGATGAGATGCACAAGACCCTCTGAGTTATGCGTGCTACTGAGACGGAGGGAGAAGAGTGTGCCTCCTACCGCCTAATGGGGTGGCCTACTCATGGTTTGTGATGTGGGAGGACTCCTGTGAGGAAGGAAGTCCTCCGGCGAGGTGGAGTGAGTTTGCCGATGCCTTCATTGATCATTTCTTGGCTGCCGAGACTAAGGCAGCTTGTGCCGCCGAGTTTGAGAACCTATAACAAGATAGCATGAGTGTCTGGGAGTTCATATGAGATTCGTGCGCCTGTCCAAATATGCCATCTACATGTTGCCTACAATGGAGGCTAGAGTGCGCTGGTTTGTGCAGCGCCTTAGCCCCTTGGTTATTAATGAGGCCGATATAGCTGCCTTGAATTCTGAATTAAGTATGGTAAGATGGAGGAATTTACTCAAGCCATAGAGACCCAAAAGCTGACGAATAGAATAGAACGAGAGAGTCGCAACAAGGCCCGGTCAGCGAGCAGCTTCAATGGAACATCTGATGTTGTCACAGGTATATTGACTGTCCAATCTCATGATGTGTATGCTCTTATTGATCCTGGTTCCACCTTGTCCTATGTCACTCCCTATGTTGCTATGGAATATGGGATAGAATCGGAACAGCTCCATGAGCCGTTCTCTGTATCTACTCCGGTTGGTGAGTCTATCTATTGTGGCTGCACGGGTTTATAGGGATTGTGTTGTCACGGTGCATGGCCGAGAAACCATTATCAATCTCATTGAATTGGGGATGGTCGATTCTGATGTAATAATGGGGATGGATTGGCTTTGTTCTTTTTTCAGTAAGCTTGATTGTCGAACCAGAACCGTTAGGTTTAAATTTCCAACTGTGTAAGTGATCGGGTAAAGATCAGACTCTGTGCTAAAACATAGTGGTATATCGGTGCTAAAGGTCTCCCAACTTAAAATGTTGAACTTGCTTGAAAATTACCTTTCCCCTAATATGACACTTTGTTACTATTTGAGTCTCTCATTGATTCCATGTTTCCTTCTCTGATTACTGTTGCTCGTTCTATTAAGAAGGTGTATAGTTTTACAAACTAGTACTATTCCATATTACTAACATCCCTTTTGCCGGGGGCGCTGCATCTTTAATGGATGCAGGTGGTTCCATAGCAGGTGGATTTTATCAGTGATAGCAGCACACCCTCTCCTCGGCTGATTTGGTGAGCCCCACTTCATTTAGGGATCCTGTATCTTCTATCCTTTGTACTAATCATTTTAAGGTATCGCCGGGACCTTATTGTCAGCATTGTCATAGCACTCTTTTGTTCCTGTTAGAGGCACCGTAGACATAGTGTGGGTTGAATCCGTTTTGGAAAGGCTAATCTAAAAATGTTGCAATTGTATCATTTGTTCCACTTAACTATGATTGTACAGTGTACTGTTTGATGACTTGTTAGTGACGTAACTAATGGAAATGAACCGGTGTTGTTCACATGATTTTTTACTGACTATTTAATGTAATGCACTCTTCTTATTATTTTCGGGTGAATTGGGTAGACGGTACTGTGCACGCTTGCTCAACCGAAGTGACTCTGTTGAGCGCCGGTCGTGCACCCGAAGTCGGGGCTTTACAAACTTGGTATCAGAGCCTAACGTTTTAAAGTTTCCTAGGATGTCTCGGAGACGTGTCTAGTAGAGTCCTTCTTAATAGTGTGTTGTCTGCCACATCTATAGGAAGCTACTTGGGCATTTAGGAATAATACCCTTCTTAGATGATCTAGATCGTGCGATAAAACTGATTGTAAAATTGTTCCTCCTTTAACTTGATTTTATGCCTGTTGTGACATAATTTTCGGAGGACTTTCCGAATGAACTCCCTCGGATCCTGCCAGAAAAGGGAGAAATCGATTTTGGGATTGATGTGATTCCAGGCACGCAACCTATATCTATTCCACCCTATAGAATGGCACCAGCAAAATTGAAAGAGCTGAAAGAACAATTGAAAGATTTGTTAGAGAAGGGTTTCCTCTAGCCGAGTGTGTCACCTTGGCGTGCACCAGTTCTGTTTGTAAGAAAGAAGGATGGGTCGCTAAGAAAGTGTATTGACTATCAGCAGCTTAACAAGGTTAAATTCAAAAATAAGTACCCACTACCAAGGATAGATGACTTGTTTAATCAATTGCAGGGTGCTAAGTACTTCTCCAAGATCGATTTAAGATTCGTGTATCACCAATTGAAGATCAAGGAGTAGGATATTCCGAAAATAGCTTTCAGGACCCAAAATAGACACTTTGACTTTCTGGCAATGTCTTTCAGGCTAACAAATGCCCCCGCAGTTTTCATGGATCTTATGAATCGGGTCTTCAAACCTTTTCTCGACTCCTTCATGATAGTGTTTATTGACAATATTCTTGTTTATTCGGGAAGTCAGGAGCACCATGCCGATCATCTCAGGGCAGTTTTTCATGTCTTGTATTAGCACCAATTATATGCAAAGTTTTCGAAATGAGAATCTTGGCTTGAACCTATTATGTGATACAGGCCAACCTGATCAAGCTACGTTCATGCCATCAATGTTGGATGAGACAAGAAAAGGCATTGGTTAGCCTTGGAGAAGAGCCAAGCATTCACACATCTTGTGTTGGACGAAATATTTGTTGATGATGTACATTTATGTTTATGTTATATTATTGTGTAGCTATGGAAGACATTGACTCTTACTTGGGGGTCCTGCGTCACCATTCTATTTACTTAGCCAAATTGTGGCCTTTTATTTAGTTATTTGTTTCCTAGTTGATTTAGGACAAGGCTCATTCGATATAAGCCTAAAGACTTCATTATTTTCAGCACCTAAATTTGATATTCAATACAAAAATCAGCAGCAACTTTGCTCCAAACTCGTCTGCTTTGAACTTGTCCAATTTTTGGTGTGATTCCAAATTAAACTCGTTCCTTTGTTTGATCGAACAGTTTGCAAGACCATCGTTGTCTTGAGGGTTGTTCGTATAATATAGGTACTCCGTGACTTCATCAAGAAGGTAAGTAGACTAGTTCTTACTTGTTGGTTGATAGTTCATTGAGTGTCTTGCTTCTATCCTTTTATCTTGTTTTTCGCATTTTGTATTGCATCAATTGGTATCAGAGCTTGGAAAGGGTTTGTTCTTACAATCCCAATCCTGTTCTTCGTGTCTTAGCTTAGGTTCTTTCTTTAATTTCCTTTTTTATAAAAGAAAAAAAAAAGAAAAGTAGAAAAAATGTGACAAAAAAAGAAAAATAAGAAAAAACGTGAAAAAAAAGAAAATAAGAAGAAAAAAACCGAGAATTTTTGTTGATTGAAGTTGCTAAAACATCTAGGGCTGAAATCTTGAAGATTTGATTGTTAGAATCCATTCTTGAAACCAATCTTGAAGTTCTTGATCATTGAAAAACCATTCTTGAAGCCCTAGTTGAAATCTTAAAGTAAATTGAATTGCTAGAAGAATTATCAATAGTTCTTGGTTGGATTGTTGAAGTTCTTGGACGCCAATTTGTTGTTCTTGAAGCTAGTTCACGTTAATCTTGGAGTTCTTGGACATCAATTTGTGGTCTTGAATTAGTTCACGTTAATCTTGGGAATTGTTGAAGTTTTTGAACGCCCAAAATTGTTGTTCTTAAAGGTAGTCACGTGAAACTCAAGAATCTTGAAGCTCTTGGACTTAAAATTATATTTCTTGAAGAGTTTTGTGTTGTTCTTGAAGAAGGTCTTGAATCCTCAATCATTCTTAACGAGTCTTCCATGAATTCTTGAAGTTCTTGAACATTAATTTGTTGTTCTTGAAGGGAGTCTTGAAAAACATGTAAGGGGGCCTAAAACGTGCAAGGGAGGGCGAATTTGGGAGGAGAAGGAGGAGGAATAGGAAACCCTAATTCTAGTCCAAGAAGGAAACAACTCCCAATCCAAAAGGGAGAAGTTTCAAGGAGTTCAAATTCTATTTGGACAAGGAGAAGAGGGGCGAATTTGTGTTGGAAAAGGAGAAGGGGGGCCAAAAATCCTAAGAGCTAAGGAGAGAGGATTGGTCTTCTCCAAACTAAAGTGGGAAAGCTTCAAAAAATTTCCTTCCCGTTACTATTTTGAAATTCCTTCTTGAATTACATTAATTCTAATTAGTAATTATTAGGTAATTTCCTACTTAAGTAATTACTAATCTTTGAGCTTGTAGGACCTCGTGCTAAAACTCAATATTTCCACTTTCGTAGATAATTCTTGACTTCTTGTGCTCACTTAAAAAGCTGTCCGCCTATCGAGTCACATAAATTCACTCACCCTGAAGAAACTATTGAACTTGTGAACTTGAAAGGTCGTTAAGGAACTTGATCAATTAGAGGAAGCCAATTTGTGGACAAGTACGAAATCCTACCCGAAACTTGAGTGAACCCGAGAGTCATTGAAAAAGTGAGAGAGAGTATTTTTAACTAACCTTAACACATTCTCTAGTCTTGTTTCTTTTGCAGGTACATGGCTACGGAAGGAGAAAAGGTTGTGACAGACATTACTTTAGTCGAGCTTTGGGCTGAAGTAAGGGCGCTTAGTATCCGAGTGGAGAACCTTGAAAGAACCGCTAGTACTTGGACGAATGCCGAGGAAGGAACTAGTGATGGTTCTACCTCAAGACCTGAACATGATGGTACTGTTGATGAGGTAGAGAGTGATGAGGAGATTGAGGAAGATAAGCGAACTTACTTGGTTGAGTGTGACGATGAAGTTTATACTAACGTTCACCTCTTCCCTAGTGTTGTTGATGATGTTTTACAGGAATATATAAACATGCCGCGAGGAGATGGTTCATTCCAAGTATTGCAGGAGATAAATATCAACTAGTATGTTATAGACCTACTCGGTGAGTATAGTGTTTCGAAGACGTTCAACGTTTTTGACTTAACTCCCTGTGTTGCAGGTAGTATCGCTTTGAAAGATGAAGATGGTTCAATTTCGAGGACAAAATCTTCTCAAGAAGGGGAGAATGATGCAGGCCAAACTGATCAAGCGACGTTCATGCCATCAATGTTGGATGAGACAAAAAAGGCATTGGTTAACCTTGGAGAAGAGCCAAGCGTTCACACATCTTGTGTTGGACGAAATATTTGTTAATGATGTACATTTATGTTTATGTTGTATTATTGTGTTGCTATGGAAGACATTGACACTTACTTGGGGGTCCTGCGTGACCATTCTCTTTACTTAGCCAAATTGTGGCCTTTTCTTTAGTTATTTGTTTCCTAGTTGATTTAGGACAAGGCTCATTCTATATAAGCCTAAAGACTTCATTATTTTCAGCACCTAACATTGATATTCAATACAAATATCAGCAGCAACTTTGCTCCAAACTCATCTTCTTTGAACTTGTCCAATTTTTGGTGTAATTCTAAATTAAACTCGTTCCTTTGTTTGATCGAACAGTTTGCAAGACCATCGTTGTCTTGAGGGTTGTTTGTATAGTATAGGTACTCTGTGACTTCATCAAGAAGGTAAGTAGACTAGTTCCTACTTGTTGTCTTGTTAGTTCATTGAGCGTCTTGCTTCTATCCTTTTATCTTGTTTTCCGCATTTTATATTGCATCATTATGTTCTTGGTATGTTGTCTCTAGAGAAGGAATTCAGGTTGACCCCGAGAAAATCTCAGCCGTGCAGAATTGGCCTAGACCTACTACTCCAACAGAGATTCGCAATTTCTTGGGCTTAGTTGGATATTACAAGAAGTTTGTGGAAGGGTTCTATACTCTTGCCTCTCCGTTGACTAAATTGACGCAGAAAGCGGTTAAGTTCCAATGGTCAAATGCTTGTGAAAGGAGCTTCCAAGAATTAAAATCGAGATTGACTACGGCACCAATGTTGACCCTACCAGAGGGTACATATGGGTTTGTGGTATACTGTGATGCTTCAACAATTGGACTTGGGTGTGTATTAATGTAACATAGCAAGGTCATTACTTATTCTTCTAGGTAACTCAATAATCATGAAAAGAACTATCCAACACATGACTTAGAGCTTGCGGCGATGGAATTTGCATTGAAGATTTGGCGTCATTATTTGTATGGGGTCCATGTGGATATATTTACAAAGCATAAGAGCCTTCAATATATTTTCAAACAGAGGGAATTGAATCTGAGACAGAGAAGATGGCTTGAGTTACTCAAGGATTATGACATCGACATTCTATATCATCTGGGGAAGGCTAATGTTGTAGCGGATGCTCTTAGCTGGAAATATATGGGAAGTTTGGCTCATTTGGATGCATACCAAAGGTTGTTGGCCAAGGAGGTTCATCAATTGGCTAGTTTGAGAGTTCATCTTGCGGACTCTAGTGAAGGGGGGTGATTGTGCAAAATAGGGCTCAATCGTCGCTTGTGGTGGAAGTCAAGGAGAAGGAATTCAATTATCCATTATTGGTACAATTGAAGGAGGGGATTCAAAAACATAAGACCATGGCCTTTTCTCTTGGCGTGGAAGATGGTACACTAAGGTACCAAAGGCGACTATGTGTTCCAAATGTGGATGATCTCCGGGAAAGAATCATGACCGAGGCTCACGCTGCTAGGTTTTCCGTGCACCCGGGCTCTACAAAGATGTATCATGATCTTGGGGAAGTCTATTGGTGGAATGACATGAAGAGGAATGTAGAAGACTTTGTGGCGAGATGTCCAAATTGTCAGCAAGTGAAGGCCGACCACCAAAGGCCCGGTGGGTTTGCACAGAACATAGAAGTTCCAATGTGGAAGTGGGAAATGGTTAACATGGACTCTGTGGTACGACTACCTCGCACTCCTCGCGAATTTGACTCGATTTCAGTGATTTTGGATCAACTAACAAAATCAGCACACTTCTTATCTGTTAAGGCTACCGACACATTAGAACAATATGCTTAGTTGTTCATCAAGGAAATAGTCAGGTTGTATGGCACTCCAATTTCTACTATCTCATATCAAGGGGCACAATTCACGGCTAATTTTTGGAAGAAATTTCAACAAGGTTTGGGTACTCAGGTGAATCTCACTACAACCTTTCACCCGCAGACTGACGGGCAAGCATAGCAAACTATTCAGACGGTTGAGGATATGTTGCGCTCTTGTGTTCATGATTTCAAAGGTAGTTGGGATGATCATTTGTCGCTCATAGAATTTGCCTACAAGAACAGTTATCAAGCTAGTATCTAGATGGCACCGTTTGAGGCTTTATATGGTATGAGATGTAGATCTACCATTGGGTGGTTCGAGATTGGGGAAGCAGAATTGATAGGGCCAGACCTCGTGCATCAGGCTATGGAAAAGGTCAAGATCATTACAGAACGGTTGAAGACTGCTCAGAGTCGCCAGAAATCCTATCTAGATGTTCGTCGTAGGTATTTGTAGTTCAAAGATGATCATTGGGTATTCTTGAAGGTTTCCCCTATGAAGGGTGTAATGCGATTTGGTAAGAAAGGGAAATTGAGTCCCAGGTATGTTGGACCATAAAGAATCATTCAGAGTAATGCTCTGCCATCGAGGCCCAGTCAGTAGCAGGGGAATCATTTTTTGCCCAGCTAGGGCAACATGCGATCCCATCAGTAGGGTCGATCTGGTGGGAGATTTCAGCAGCAACATAGGCCCCCATGCCCTAGGTGCGGGAAGGTGCACTTTGGCACCTGCCACATGAAGTAGCCCATATGCTACGGGTGTGGTATAAGGGGTCACCTTCAAAGGGATTGTCGTTCGTCATACCAGAGCATGGGCAGGGGTGCAACACAGCCAGCCAGTTCTACAGCTACTACATCCGCAACACCTCCTCCAGCTCGAGGCACCCCAGCACTCGCAGGGCATGGTGCAGGTAGGGGTGGTGCACAGAGTTCGGGAGGACCTAGCCGTTTCTATGCTTTGAGGGGTCGCCAGAGTTTAGAGGCTTCTACAGATGTTGTCACAGGTATATTAATTGTCCAATCTCATGATGTGTATGCTCTTATCGATCCTAGTTCCACCTTGTCCTATGTCACTCCCTATGTTGCTATAGAACATGGGATAGAAACGGAACAGCTCCATGAGCCGTTCTCTGTATCTACTCCAGTTGGTGAGTCTATTGTGGCTGCGCGGGTTTAGAGGGATTGTGTTGTCACGGTTCGTGGTCGAGACACCATTGTCGATCTCATGGAATTGGGGATGGTCAATTCTGATGTAATAATGGGGATGGATTGGCTTTGTTCTTTTTTCAGTATGCTTTATTGTCGAACCAGAACCGTTAGGTTTGAATTTCTAACTGAGTCAGTGATTGAATGGAAGGGGGATATGTGGTGCCGAAGGGTAGGTTTATTTCTCACCTTAAGGCCACAAAGATGATTAACAAGGGGTGTATCTACCATTTGGTCCGGGTTACAGACACTGACGCTGAGGCACCTACACATGAGTCTGTGCATGTTGTGAATGAATTTCCGGGGGTCTTTACGATTGAACTCCCTAGGATCCTGCCAGATAGGGAGACTGATTTTGGGATTGGTGTGATGCCAGGCACACAACCTGTATCTATTCCACCCTATAGAATGGCACCAGTAGAATTGAACGAGCTACAAGAACAATTAAAAAATTTGTTAGAGCAGGGTTTCATCCGGCCGAGTGCGTCGCCTTGGTGCACAGCAGTTCTATTTCTAAGAAAGAAGGATGGGTGAATGTGTATTGACTATCGGCAGCTCAACAAGGTTACAATCAAAAATAAGTACCCACTGCCAAGGATAGATGACTCGTTTGATCGATTTCAGGGTGCTAAGTACTTCTCCAAGATCGATTTAAGATCTGGGTATCACCAATTGAAGATCAAGGAGCAGGATATTCAAAAAATAACTTTAAGGACCCGATACAGGTACTTTGACTTTCTGGTAATGACTTTTGGGATGACAAATTCCCCCGCAGCTTTCATGGATCTTATGAATCGAGTCTTTAAACCTTTCCTCCACTCCTTCGTGATAGTGTTTATTGACAATATTCTAGTTTATTCGGGAAGTCGGGAGGACCATGCTGATCATCTCAAGGCAGTTTTGCAGGTCCTGTATTAGCACAAATTATATGCAAAGTTTTCGAAATGAGAATTTTGGCTTGAATCTGTTATGTTCTTGGAATGTTGTCTCTAGAGAAGGAATTGAGGTTGACCCCCAAAAAATCTCAGCCGTGAAGAATTGGCCTAGACCTACTACTCCAACAGAGATTCGCAATTTCATGGGCTTAGTTGGATATTACATGAAGTTTGTGGAGGGGTTCTCTACTCTTGCCTCTCCGTTGACTAAATTGATGTTGAAGGCGGTTAAGTTCCAATGGTTAGATACTTGTGAAAGGAGCTTCCAGGAGTTAAACTCGAGATTAACTAGGGCACCAGTGTTGACCCTACCAGAGGGTACAAATAGGTTTGTGGTATACCTGTGATGCTATAAGAATCGGACTTGGGGGTGTATTAACGCAACATGGCAAGATGGTCGCTTATTCTTCTAGGCAACTCAAGAATCATGAAAAGAACCATCCAACACATGACATAGAGCTTGCGGCAGTGGTATTTGCATTGAAGATTTGGCGTTATTATTTTTTTTGGATCCATGTGGATAAATTCACATACCATAAAAGGGAATTGAATCTGAGACAGAGAAGATGGCTTGAGTTACTCCAGGATAATGACATCGACATCCTATATCATCCAGGAAAGGCTAACGTTGTAGCAGATGCTCTTAGCTGGAACTCTACGGGCAGTTTGGCTCACTTGGAGGCATACCAAAGGCCATGGGCCAAGGAGGTTCATCGGTTGGCTGGTTTGGGGGTTCATTTTGCGGACTCTAGTGAAGGAGGGGTGGTTGTGCAAACTAGGGCTGAATCGTCGCTTGTGGTGGATGTCAAGGAGAAGAAATTCAGCGATCCATTGTCTGTATAATTGAAGGAAGGGATTCAAAAACATAAGACCATGGCCTTTTCTCTTGGCGTGGATGATGGTACACTAAGGTACAAAGGGCGACAATGTGTTCCAAATGTGGATGATCTCCGGGAAAGATTCATGACCGAGGCTTACACTGCTAGGTTTTCCGTGCACCCGGGCTCTACAAAGATGTATCATGATCTTGGGGAAGTCTATTGGTGGAACGACATGAAGAGGAATGTAGCAGAATTTGAGCGAGATGTCCAAATTGTCAGCAAGTGAAGGCCGAACACTAAAGGCCCGATGGGTTGCAACAGATTATAGAAATTCCAATGCGGAAGTGGGAAATGATTAACATGGATGTTGTGGTAGGACTACCTCGCGCTCCTCGCAAATTCGACTCGATTTGTGTGATTTTGGAACGACTCATGAAATCAGCATACTTCATACCTGTTATGGCTACCGACGCAGCAGACTAGTATATGCTCAGTTGTACATCAAGGAAATAGTTAGGTTTCTTGGCACTCCAGTTTCTATTATCTCAAATCGAGGGGCATAGTTCACGGTTAATTTTTGGAAGAAATTTCAACAAGGTTTGGGTACTCAGGTGAATCTCAGTACAACCTTTCACCCAAAGGCTGACGGGAAAGCATTGCGGACTATTCAGACGCTAGAGGATATGTTGCGCACTTGTGTTCTTGACTTCAAAGGTAGCTGGGATGATCATTTGCCGCTCATAGAATTTGCCTACAACAACAGTTATCATGCTAGTATCCAGATGGCACTTTCGAGGCTTTATATGGTAGGAGATGTACATGTTCCATTGGGTGGTTCGAGATAGGGGAAGTAGAATTGATAGGGCCGGACCTCGTGCATCAGGCTATGGAAAAGGTCAAGATCATTATAGAACGTTTGAATACTACTCAGAGTCGCCAAAAATCCTATTCAGATGTTCGTCATAGGGATTTGGAGTTCAAAGACGATAATTGGGTATTCTTAAAGGTTTCCCCTATGAAGAGTGTAATGCGGTTTGGTAAGAAAGTAAAATTTAGTCCCAGGTATGTTGGAACCTTAATGCGCATCTAGTGTTTGATAAAATGCTCAAATGAGCTGGAACCATGATCATCTTCCTAATTTTTGGTTCAATTTGTTATAGTTCTAAAATAGATCGAAGTTGCAAAGATTTCCGGAGCATTTTAGTGTTTAAGGCAGCTCGAGTGAGGTATGTTGGCTAAACGCTTCTCCTAGAATTGAATCCCACCATGTCCTTGTAAGTTCCCGTGATACTTATTATAAATTGATTAATTCGAACAAGCCATGTGTCAAAAAAAATATGCGTTCAATATGTACTCCAAAGATTCTTGTTATGTTGAGTTACCTTTAGAGAATGTTGTTTAAGTGTGGGATTTGTGTCATTGGGTATGATTTAATAATGTGGTTCTAATGAAACTTATAATGTCAAATTGTGTAAGAAATCACATGCGCCTAAGACCCTAATTTGCTCAAATATGTGTCTAAAGTCTTGGTTTGAAAGGCCTTGTTGTCGATTATCCACAATGATATGTGGAAGTGAAAGGAGAGAGCATCAAAATGTGATGTGCTGCCTCGTGCCAAGAATTGTATTGCATTATGGCCTATGGTGCCGATGAGGTGAACGACATGTAAAAGAATATGAAATTGTGTGGTAAATCCTTTTATTAATAAATGCTTTGGGAGTACTGTTAAGTCACCAAGGAAGGGCAGGTCAAATAACCTAACCCCGAAACTACACGTGTGATGATAATGATGTGTTGAGATGTTTCCTCTTGAATGGGATGAGATTATTGCTAGCAAGATGTGATGTCGACCCACACGACATTGTGGTGAGACGGCTTAGCTGATCGGGTGGAGATCAGACTCTGTGCTAAAACACAGTGGTATATCGGCGCTAAAGGTCTCCAAACTAAATTGTTGAACTTGCTTGAAAATTACCTTTCCCCTAATATGACACTTTGTTACTATTTGAGTCTCTCATTAATTCCATGTTTCCTTCTCTGGTTACTGTTGCTCATTCTATTGAGATTGTGTATAGGTTTACATACTAGTACTATTCCATATGTACTAACATCCCTTTTGCCGGGGGCACTGCATCTTTTATGGATGCAGGTGGTTCCATAAAAGGTGGATTTGATCGTGATAGTAGCACACCCTCTCCTCTACTAATTTGGTGAGCCCCACTTCATTTCGGGGTCCTGTATCTTCTATCCTTTGTACTAAACATTTTGAGGTATAGCTGGGACCTTGTTGCCAGCATTGTCATAGCACTCTTTTGTTCCTGTTAGAGGCACCGTAAACATAGTGTGGGTTGAATCTATTTTGGGAAGGCTAAACTAAAAATGTTGCAATTGTATCATTTGTTCCGCTTTAACTATCATTGTACAGTGTACTGTTTGATGACTTGTTAATGACGTAACTAATGGAAATGAACCGGTGTTGTTCACATGACTTCGTACTGACTATTTAATGCAATGCACTCTTCTTATTATTTCTGGGTGATTTGGGTAGACGGTACTGTGCAGGCTTGCTCAACTGAGGTGACTCTGTTGAGCGACGGTCGCGCACCCCGAGGTCGAGGCATTACAAACTTGGTATCAGAACCTAAGGTTTTAATGTTTCCTAGTATATCTCGGAGTCGTGTCTAGTAGGGTCCTTCTTATCGGTGTGTAGTCTGCTACATCTATAATTAAGAGGCTTCTTGGGAATTTAGGAATAATACCCTTCATGGATGATCTAGATCGTGCGATAAAACTGATTGTAAGATTGTTCATCCTTTAACTCGTGCATTGCTCTAATTTTCTCGCACCTATTCCTGCACCTACTAAGAGTGCAACGATCGCTCCAATTGATATTCTAGTTCCACCTCCTGCCCCAGCCTCCATTCCCCGTTTGTCCGATAGGGATCTTAGGGGAGCCATACAGATGTTGGCTCAAATAGTGGCTTCCCAAGCCCAGAGATCAGATGTTGCACCACTCCTTCTAGTCATCTAGGGGATTCCACTAGTTCCAGGGTGAAGAGATTCCTCCAGTTGGATCCTCCAATGTTCACAGGTACTGATCCTTAGGAGGACCCGCAGGATTTTATTGACGAGATGCACAAAACCCTACGGGTAATGCGTGTACCGAGACAGAGGGAGTAGAGTTTGCCTCCTATCACCTGAAAGGGGTGGCCTATTCATGTTTTGAGATGTGAGAGGACTCCCGTGAGGAGTGGAGCCGTTCGGCGAGGTGGAGTGAGTTTGTCGATGCCTTCATAGATCATTTCTTGCCTGCCGAGACTAAGGCAGCCCGTGCCGCCGAGTTTGAGAACCTAAAATAAGGTGGCATGAGTGTCTAGGAGTATCATATGAGATACGCGCGCCTGTCCAAACATGCCATCTACATGTTGCCTTCTATGGAGGCTAGAGTACGCTAGTTTGTGCAGGGCCTTAGCCCTTTGGTTATTAACAGGGGCTGTTGTAGCTGCAAGTATAGTAAGAAGGTGGCATTTGCTCAAGCCACAGAGATTCGCAAGCTGAAGAATAAAATGGAATAAGAGAGTAGCAACAAGGCCCGGTCAGCAGCATGGGAACCGTTTTAGGCCCAGCCAGGGAAACAGGGGATCCCATCAGCAGGGTCGATCCGGTGGGAGATTTCAGCAGCAATGGAGGCCCCCATGCTCTAGGTGTGGGAAGATGCACTTTCGGACCTGCTACAAAGAGCAGCCCATATGCTATGGGTGTGGTATAATGGGTCACATTTAGAGGATTGTCGTTCGTCTTATCAGAACATGGGCAGGGGTACAACACAGCCAGCCATTTTAGCAACTACTACAATTCACAGCAGTTCATCCAGCTCGGGGCACCCCAGCACTCACAGGGCGTGGTGCAAGTAGGGATGGTGCACGGAGTTCGATAGGACCCAATCGTTTTTATGCTATGAGGGGTCTCCAGAGTTTAGAGGCTTCTCCAGATGTTGTCACAGGTATATTGACTGTCCAATCTCATGATGTGTATGCTTTTATTGATCTCGGTTCCACCTTGTCCTATGTTACTCCCTATGTTGCTATGGAATATGGGATAGAACCGGAATAGCTCCATGAGTTGTTCTCTGTATCTACTCTGGTTGGTGAGTCTATTGTGGACGTGCGAGTTAATAGGGATTGAGTTGTCATGGTGCGTGGTCGATACACCATTGCCGATCTCATTGAATTGGGGATGGTCGATTATGATGTAATAAAGGGATGGATTGGCTTTATTCATTTTTCGCTAAGCTTGACTATCGAACCAAAACCGTTAGGTTTGAATTTGCTACTGAGTCAGTGATTGAATGGAAGGGGGATAATGTGGTGCCGAAGGGTAGGTTATTTCTTTCCATAAAGCCACAAAGATGATTAACAAAGGGTGTATTTATCAATTGGTCTGGGTTTCAGACACCGAAGCTGAGGCACCTATACTTGAGTTTATGCCTGTTGCGAAATAATTTCTGGAGGTCTTTCCGAATGAACTCCCTGGGATCCCGCCAGATAGGAAGATTGATTTTGGGATTGATGAGATTCCAGGCATGCAACCTATATCTATTCCACCCTACAGAATGGCACCAGCAAAATTGAAAGAGCTGAAAGAACAATTGAAAGATTTGTTAGAGAAGGGTTTCATCTAGCCAGGTGTGTTGCCTTGGCGCGCACCAATTCTATTTGTAAGAAAGAAGGATAGGTCGCTAAGAAAGTGTATTGACCATCGGCAACTCAACAAGGTTAAATTCAAAATTAAGTACCCAGTGCCAAGGATAGAAGACTTGTTTAATCAATTGCAGGGTGCTAAGTACTTCTCCATGATCGATTTAAAATCAATGTATCACCAATTGAAGATCAAAGAACAGGATATTCCGAAAACAGCTTTCACGACCCGAAATAGACACTTTGACTTTATGGAAATGTCTTTAGGGCTAACAAATGCCCCGCAACTTTCATGGATCTTATGAATTGAGTCTTCAAACCTTTCCTCAAATCCTTCGTGATAGTGTTTATTGACAATATTCTAGTTTATTCGGGAAGTCGGGAGGACCATGCCGATCATCTCAGGGCAGTTTTGTAGGTCCTGTATTAGCACCAATTATATGCAAAGTTTTCGAAATGTGAATCTTGGCTTGAATCTGTTATGTTCTTGGGATGTTGTCTCTAGAGAAGGAATTGAGGTTGACCCCCAAAAAATCTCAGCCGTGAAGGATTGGCCTAGACCTACTACTCCAAAAGAGATTCGCAATTTCTTGGGCTTAGTTGTATATTACATGAAGTTTGTGGAGGTGTTCTCTACTCTTACCTCTCCGTTAACTAAATTGACGTTGAAGGCGGTTAAGTTCCAATGGTCAGATGCTTGTGAAAGGAGCTTCCAGGAGTTAAAATCGAGATTCACTACGACAGTAGTGTTGACCCTACCAGAGGATACAGATGGGTTTGTGGTATATTGTAATGCTTCAACAATTGGAATTGGGTGTGTATTAATGCAACATGGCAAGGTAATCGCTTATGCTTCAGGTAACTCAATAATCATGAAAAGAACTATCCAACACATGACTTAAAGCTTGCGGTAGTAAAATTTGCGTTGAAGATTTGGCGTCATTATTTGTATGGGGTACATGTGGATATATTCACAGACCATAAGAGCATTCAATATATTTTTAAACAGAGGGAATTGAATCTGAGACAGAGAAGATGGCTTGAGTTACTCAAGGATTATGACATCGACATCCTATATCATCTAGGGAAAGCTAATGTTTTAGCGGATGCTCTTAGCTGTAATTATATGGGAAGTTTGGCTCACTTGGATGCATACCAAAGGTTGTTGGCCAAGGAGGTTCATCAGTTGGCTAGTTTGAGAGTTCATCTTGCGGACTCTAGTGAAAGAGGGGTGATTGTTTAAAATAGGGCTCAATCATCGCTTCTGGTGGAAGTCAAGGAGAAGCAATTCAACTATCCATTGTTGGTACAATTTAACGAGGGGATTCAAAAACATAAGACCGTGGCCTTTTCTATTGGCATGGATGATGGTACACTAAGGTACCAAAGGCGAATATGTGTCCGAAAGTGGATGATCTCCGGGAAAGAGTCATGACCGAGGCTCACGCTGCTAGGTATTCCGTGCACCCGGGCTCTACAAAAATGTATAATGATCTTAGGGAAGTCTATTGGTGGAACGATATGAAGAGGAATGTAGCAGACTTTGTGGCGAGGTGTCCAATTTGTCAACAAGTGAAGGCTGACCACCAAAGGCCCGGTGGGGTTGCACAGAACATAGAAGTTCCAATGTGGAAGTGGGAAATGGTTAACATGAACTCTGTGGTACGACTACCTCGCACTCATCGCAAATTTGACTCGATTTTGGTGATTGTGGATCGACTAACAAAATCAGCACACTTCTTACCTATTAAGGCTACTGACACATTAGAACAGTATGCTTAGTTGTTCATCAAGGAAATAGTCAGGTTACATGGCACTCCAATTTCTATATCTCTAATCTAGGGCCACAGTTCACGGCTAATTTTTGGAAGAAATTTCAACAAGGTTTGGGTACTCAGGTGAATCTCAGTACAACCTTTCACCCGTAGACTGACGGGTAGCCAGAGCGAACTATTTAGATATTTGAGGATATGTTGCGCGCCTGTGTTCTTGACTTCAAAGGTAGTTGGGATGATCATTTGCCGGTTATAGAATTTTCCTACAATAACAATTATCATGCTAGTATCCAGATGGCACCATTCGAGGCTTTATATGGTAGGAGATGCAGATGTCCCATTGGGTGGTTCGAGATGGGGGAAGTAGAATTGATAGGGCCGGACCTCGTGCATCAGGGTATGGAAAAGGTGAAGATCATTACAGAACGGTTGAAGACTGCTCAAAATCACCATAAATCATATTCAGATGTTTGTCGTAGGGATTTGGAGTTCAAAGATGATGATTTGGTATTATTGAAGGTTTCCCCTATGAAGGGTGTAATGCAATTTGGTAAGAAAGGGAAGTTGAGTCTCATGTATGTTGGACCATAAAGAATCATTCGGAGGATCGGTCGGGTGGCATACAGGCTAGAACTACCTCCAGAAATATCCGTAGTGCACCCGGTGTTTCATGTGTCCTTGTTGAAGAAGGTGGTTGGAAATCCGTTACTTATTTTTTCGGTTGAGACTATAGAGATTAATGAAGTATTGGCTTACGAAGCGATTCCAATTGCGATTTTTGATTGGCAAGTCTGGAAGTTGAGAAATAAAGAAATTTCCTCCGTGAAAGTACTATGGCGGAACCAACAGGTTAAAGAGGCCACCTGGGAAGCCGAGGAATAAATGAAGAAGAAGTACTCTAATTTGTTTGAATAGCTATGTAATTACATCTATGATGTTAAAAGCTAAATTTCTGCAAATTACGATTTCCCCTGTACAGCTTGTATTAAGAATACTCCCTCTTGGTAATGCAAAATTTATGGCGTTGTTGCCAGTGTTGTTTCCCCATTATTCTGTATCGTTGTGTTGTGATTGTGGTGTTAGGATTGGTTTTTGGGATTCTCTGACAGGTGGATAGGCCTAGTTACAGAGGAAACTATGGTGAAAGTTTTGGAAATTTGGGGAGTTAGTCTAAATTTGGGAGTTGTTGGTGTGTGATATAGCAGCTGAGTCATATTGGGCTCTAATGGTGAATTTTGGCCCTCATTCGAGGACGAATAATCCTAAGGGGAAGAGGATGTAAGGCCCCGTAGAATTTTTCCTAAAACCCGGGATTTCGTGGTGTTGAGGTAGGCTTATGCATTGGCAAATGTACGGTACGAACCTTTTGGGTTGAACAGTGCGCTGGGGAGTAAAGGAAAATTTTTGGTAGAAAAGGGTGTATCCCGGCGTACCCTTGATCCGTAGAGCGAGAGCCCTTCCACATGGGACTCCCGGATCACAATGGCCGACTTTCGCCTTTGTTCAACCAGTCGGTCTCACAATCAGGCAGGCTTATACCATTACGCTCATGAGCAGAATCTTAGCTTGAGCCTACCTTCGCACACCTCCTTTACTCTTTAGGAGGCATCCTCCCAAGATAAACTACCCACCTAGCAGTGTCCCGCCTCCCCCTGAATGATTGGTGCATCACTTTGCGGGCCGCAAAATGGCCGCAGAGTGAAGCAGAAACTAGGCATGTTTGAGTAATATTGTGCAGTCAACTATGCGATATTGCAAAGCCATTTCGCGGCCAGCACATCGACCGCAGAGAAAGCATGAAAATTCTCTGGAGGGAGGTTCTGCAGCGCATTATGTGACAACAGAATAGGTCTGCGGACCGCATAATGGCTGCAAAATTGGGCAAAACTATCCAGTTCCGGAGGGACATTTCGCGGCCTATTTTGCGGACTGCAGAAGCATTATGCGACCGTAGATTGTGTTTCGGAGCTTCATTTCTCATTTTTATATCCCGACCCTATTCCATTATATAGATGCTATGGACAATTTCTTAAGTAAAAACTTGGCATTTCGAGAGTGAGAGAGTGCTCTGGAGTGGGAGGGGTTTCTCAACAATTTGTTCTTCAATTCTTGCTCAAATCTTGGAAGAATAACAAGGAAAACTCACTAGGTCTTCATCCTAGAGGTAAGATTCTATATCCTAACTCTAAATTTCGAAATTTAACTATAAATAGGTAATTAGTAAGGAAATTGTTGGGTGTGGAAGTTGTTCATTTTGCATGCATGTGTTATCAAGGAGTGTAGGAAGATTGTTGAGCTAAAATGGTAGATAAAGGGTGGTGGGATAATGGAATCCACCATAAGAGGACCTCGGAACCTTAATGCACACCTAGTGTTTGATAAAATGCTCAAATGAGCTGGAACTATGATAATCTTCCTAATTTTTGGTTCAATTTGTTATATTTCTAAAATACATCGAAGTTTCTAGGATATCCGAAATATTTTATAGTTTAAGGAAGCTCAAGTGAGGTATGTTGGCTATACTCTTCTCCTAGAATTGAACCCCACTATATCCTTGTAAGTTCCCGTGATGCTTATTATAAATTGATTAATTCGAACAAGCCGTGTGTCAAAATAAATATGCATTGAATATGTACTTCAAAGATTCTTGTTATGTTGAGTTACCTTTAGAGAATGTGGTTTAAGTGTGGGGTGTGTGGCATTAAGTTATGATTTAAAAATGTGTTTCTAATGAAAGTTATCATGTCAAATTGTGTAAGAAATCAGATGCGCCTAAGACCCTAAATTGCTCATATATTTGTCTAAAGTCTTTCTTCGAGAGGCCTTGTTGTCGATTATCCACAATGATATTTGGAAGTGAAAGGAGATAACATGAAATGTGATGTGCGGCCTCGTGCCCAGAATTGTATTCCATTATGTCCTATAGTGTCGAGGAGGTGAATGACATGTAAAAGAATATAAAATTGTGTGGTAAATCCTTTTATTAATAAATGCTTTAGGAGTATCATTTAGTCACCGAGGAAGGGTAGGTCAAATAACCTAACCCCGAAACTACGCGTGCCAGTGTAGGAGTGATTGAGGGGTAAATCACCGTGCTAATGTGATGGGATAGTTCCCCCTTATATGATGTGTTGAGATGTTTCTCCTTGAATGGGATGAGATTGTGCTAACAAGATGTGATGTCGACCCACACGGTATTATGGTGAGACGGCTTAGCTGATCGAGCAGAGATCGGACGCCATGCCGCACCCATGGTGGTATTGTGAGTGGATGTCTCGGGTGACATGGCTTAGCCGATCGGGCAGAGATCAGACTCCATGCTAATAAACAGTGGTATATCGGTGCTAAAGGTCTCCCAACTTAAAATGTTGAACTTGCTTGAAATTTACCTTTCCCCTAATATGACACGTTGTTACTATTTGAGTCTCTCATTGATTCCATGTTTCCTTCTCTGATTAATGTTGCTCGTCCTATTGACATGGTGTATATTTTTACATACTACTACTATTCCATATGTACTAACGTCTCTTTTGCTAGGGGAGCTGCATCTTTAATGGGTGCAGGTGGTTCCATAGCAGGTGGATTTGATCAGTCATAGCAGCACACCCTCTCCTCAGCTGATTTAGTGAGCCCAACTTCATTTCAGGGTCTTGTATATTCTATCCTTTGTACATAGTGTTTTGAAGTATAGCCGGGGCCTTGTTGCCGGCATTGTCATGGCACTCTTTTGTTCATGTTAGAGGCTCCGTAGACATAGTGTGGGTTGTATCCATTTTGGGAAGGCTAAACTAAAATTGTTGTAATTGTATCATCTGTTCCACTTTAACTATGATTGTACAGTGTACTGTTTGATGTCTTGTTAATGTCATAACTAATGGACATGAACTAGTGTTGTTCACAAAACTTCTTACACGAATAATTAATGTAATGCACTCTTCTCATTATTTTTGGGTGATTTGGGTAGACGGTATTGTGCAAGCTTGCTTAACCAAGGTGACTCTATTGAGCACCGATCGCGCTCCCCGAGGTCGGGGTGTGAAACCTAGAGCCAGGAGGATCATGAGCATTACCTGAGGACCGTGCTCCAGACCTTGAGAGAAAGGAAGTTGTATGCAAAATTTTCAAAGTGTGAATTCTGGCTTGATTCAGTGGCATTTTGGGGTCATCTAGTGTCGAGTGAGGGGATAAAGGTAGATCCGCAGAAGAGTGAAGCAGTGCGGAGTTGGCCCAAACCGTATGCAACTATTGGGATCTGGAGTTTTCTTTGGTTGTTAGGGTATTACCATCGATTCGTAGAGGGTACCTTATCTATTGTTGCACATATGGCCAGATTGACCTAGAAGGGTGCTCCGTTCAGGTGGACTGAGGAGTCTGAGGAGAGCTTTCAAAAGCTCAAGACAAATTTGACTACAGCCCCAGTGTCAGTGTTGCCTTCGGGTTTTGGTTCTTACAATGTGTACAGTGATGCGTCGCGTATGGGTCTCGGTGCGGTATTAATGCAGGACGGTAGGGTGATTGCCTGTGCATCTAAACATCTGAAGGTGCATGAGAAGAACTATCCTATCCACGACCTTGAGTTAATAGCTATTGTTCATGCCTTGAAGATTTGGCAGCACTATTGTACGGTGTCCTTTGAGAGATCTATGCCAATCATCAAAGTCTACAGCATCTGTTCAAATAGAAGGATCTTAATTTGTGACAGCGGAGGTGGTTAGAGTTGCTTAAGGACTATACATCACCATTCGGTACCATTCCGAGAAGGCCAATGTGGTGGCCGATGCCTTGAGCCACAAAGACCAAAAACAAGCAAGAGGTGGAATATGCTCGGACATCGACCCAGGAAGAATCAATTTTAGACTTATTGGTAATCCTTGGGCAGTTTAGCATATCTACCGGTAGCAGAGTGGCCATTAGCCTTGGATGTTCAGACCATGGCCAACCAGTTTGTTAGATTGGATGCTTTTGAGCCGAGTCGAGTTCTGGGTTGTGTGGTTTCCCTGTCTTCTCTTCATGATCATATTAGAGAGCATTAGCATGACGACCCCTATCTGCTTGCCCTCAAGGACAGTTCAGCATGGCGATGCCAAAAAGGTCACTCTAGGGGATGACGGTGTATTACAGATATGGGGCAGGCTATCTATGCCCAATGTAGATGGCTTGCGCGAGTTGATTCTCTAGGAGGCTCACAGTTCAGGGTACTCCATTCATCCAAGTGCCACCAAGATGTATTAGGACTTGAGGCAGCACTATTGGTGGTGGCGGATGAAGAAGGACATAGTGGAAAATGTAGCTCGGTGCCTAAACTGTTAGCGGGTGAAGTATGAGCATCAGCGGCCAGGTGGATTACTTCAGAGGCTAGAGATTCCTGAGTGGAAATAAGAGCGGATCACTATGGATTTTGTTGTTAGGCTCCCACAGACTCCGAGGAAGTTTGATGCAGTATGGGTGATTGTGAATAGATTGACCAAGTCAGCTCATTTCATTCCAGTGGTGACTACTTATTATTCAGAGCAGCTGGCTCTGGTCTATATTCACAAGATTGTCAGGCTTCATGGCATGCCGATATCCATCATCTCTGATTGAGGTACGTAGTTTACATCGCAGTTCTAGAGGGCCGTACAACATAAGTTTGGCACGCAAGTGGAGTTGAGTACAGCGTTTCACCCTCAGACGGACGGACGGTCCGAGCGCATTATTCAGATACTAGAGGATATGCTTCGTGCGTGTGTTATAGAGTTTGAGGGTTCTTAGGATCAGTTTACCGCTTGCAGAGTTTGCCTACAACAATAGTTACCAGTCGAGCATTCAGATGGCTCCGTATGAGGCTTTGCATGGTACATGGTGCCGGTCTCTGGTGGGTTGGTTCGAGCTGGGTGAGGCTAGGCTATTGGTGGCAGACGTGGTTCAGGATGCTTTGGAAAAGGTTAAATTGATTCAAGATCGACTTCGTATAGCCCAATCCAGAAAGAAGAGTTATGCAGATCGAAAGGTTCGCGACATTGAATTCATGGTTGGAGAGCAGGTCATGCTCCGGGTTACGCCCATGGTGTTATGAGGTTCGGGAAGAAAGGCAAGTTGAGCCCTAGGTATATCAGACACTTTGAGATTCTTGAGAGGATTGGAGAGGTGGTTTACAGACTTGCACTACCACCCAGTCTAGCTGCAGTTCATCTAGTATTCCATGTTTCTATGCTCCGGAAGTATCATGGCGATCCGTCTCATGTGTTAGATGCAGCTCAATCTAGTAGGACAAGGATTGTCTTATGTTGAGGAGTCGATGACCATTTTGGACAGGCATATTCGAAAGTTGAGGTCGAAGAACATTACTTCAGTGAAGGTTTAGTGGAGGGGTCAGCCAGTCGAGGAGGCGACTTGGGAGATCGAGCATGATATGCGTAGCCGTTATCCTTATCTTTTCACCACTTTAGGTATGTCTCTATACTCGTTCAGGGACGAACGTTTATTTTAGGAGGGGAGGATGTAACGACCTGACCGATCATTTTGAGTATTTTAGCTCTGATCCCCTAAATTATGCTTCCTCTATGCTATATTGGTTCCAGGTGAGGTTCGGAGTGAAATGGGACACATAGTTCCGAAGTTGGAAGGTTAAGTCGTAGGAGTTGACCGTAGTTTGCCTTGTGTGAAAATGATTCCGGAATAGAGTTTTGATGGTTCCGATAGCTCCGTATGGTGATTTTAGTTTCAGGAGCGTGTGCGGATCTTGATTTGGAGCTTCGTAGGTTGTTTCGGTGTGTTTTGGCGAAAGTTGGAAAGTTGGAGGATTTTGGAAAGCTTTGACTGAGAGTTGACTTTATTGATATCGGGGTTGGAATCCGATTTCGAAAGTTGGAATAGGTCTGTAATGTCATTTATCACTTGTGTGCTAAATTTGAGGTCAATCGAATTTGTTTTGGTATGATTCAGCATCGGTTTCGGAATTCGTAAGTTCATAATTTCTCAAACTTGAATTTTGAATGCGATTCGTAGGATTTATGTTATTTGATGTGATTTGTGGCCTCAAGTAGGACTGTTATGTATTTTGGATCTCGTTGGTATATTCGAATGGGGTCCCGAGGGCCGGTGTGATTCGGTCGAATCCGGAACAATTTGAACTTGCTGAATTTCGTTGAAGGTTAGCAGGTTCTGGTGTCTTCGCACCTGCGGAGGGCTTGGCCGCAGGTGCGGGCTCACAAAAGCGAGCACGTGGTCGCAAATGCAGAGCTGGGCATGCCCAGCTGAGGGCGCAGGAGCGAAAAATGTTCCGCAGAAGCGGCTTCGCTTCTGCGATGGTGAGAAACACAGGGGCGGCTGTGGTCGCAGGTGCAACACTTTTCGTCACAGGCGCACACGCGCAGGTGCGGCCCTTTGCTCGTAGAATTAGATAGTGAGGAGCAAGTCATCGCTGCACCAGTGATGGAAATTCCACAGGTACAGAGCCGCAGATGCGGCAATAAGGTTGCAAGTGCGACTTAACTGGGCAGAAAAGGGAAAATTTCGAGCGTTTGATTCATAATTCATTTTGGGACTTAGAGAGCTCGGTTTGAGGTGAAATTTGGAGGGATTTTCAGCGAGAACCTTGGGTAAGGAATTCTAACTCATTTTTGATTAATTCACATGAATCTATTGATAATTTCATCATTTAATTAGTGCTTCGGAGTTGGAAACTTGGAAAAATTGGTAGAAACTGCTTAGGCTAAATTTTTGAGTTTTGAAGAGCGAATTGAGGTTGGATTTGAATAATTCTTATATGATATGACTCGATATCGAATGGGCATTCAGATTTTGTAATTTTAGTCGGGTTCCAAGACGCGGGCCCGGGTTGATTTTTTTGGGGCAATTTTTTAATTCTTTGCAAAGACTGTAATTTCATTGTTTAAATTAGTTTTCTATAGTTATATTTATAGTATGAAGTTTTTTTGGCAAGATTCGAGCTGTTCGAAGTTGGAAAATCGAGGGAAAGGCCTTCTAGTTGACTGATTTAGCATTGTTTGAGGTAAGTAACTTGTCTAACCTTGTGTGGGGGAGATTCCCCTTGTGATTTGGTATTAATGTGATAATTGTGATACGTCAAAGCTGTGTACGCAAGGTGACGAGTGCGTACACGGGCTAAATATTGAAATTTTTGGTTGTTAGCTATGTAGTTTCCTTTCATGCTTTAATCGAGTTACTCAACATGTTATAGTCGTCATATTTAGTCCAATTTCACATGTGTACTTGTCTTATCTCTTATTTGCAAATTGTCGTACATGTTTAGTTGAAATACTTATTTTCTTTATTCCCTATTTATTATTTAGCTGTTGAATTCTTTACTTGAAATTGCTATTCTTGGAATATCTTGCAATTGAATTTGGTATTGAGTTGCAAAAGGTCGTGGTTCCTATTGAGGCAAAGTGTAAATTGTGAAATATCATTTTATTCAGTTACTCTCCCGTTGTTATTGTTGAGACTTCCTGTACATTGTGGTTGAGCCGTGGGCTCCTTATTGTGAAATTATGTTATTGTTTGGCTTTTCTGAAAAGTTGTGATGCTGGGCACTTGAGGTGTGAATTGTGATACATTGTGATATTGATACACATGTGGTGGTATAAGGTCTGAGTGTTGAAACTCATGCTGTGAGATAAGGTCGACTTGATACGCGTGGCTAGTAGGGGAACTACTAGAAGCCATGCAGTGTTATAAGTGGGTTAAAATGTGGGATGCTATTTCAGAAAAAATAATTTTTAAAATTAAATGTAAAGGCTCCCACGGTGTTATAAAGAAAGACTGTGAGTTACTTTTATGATTTGGGACTACGAGGCGGTTCCTCGGTAGTGGCCCTTCTTGATCTTTCTCTATTTGTTGTATTTGTTTTGGCTGTTTTGTTTCCTTCTGTGTTGTATTACCGCCTTGATTCTGTGTTGTTAATTCCTGGTAAATTTCCTCATTGTTTCATTTCCATTGTCATTATAAGTATATCATTACATCTTTCGTCTTGTTTCTTATTATCTCTAGTAGAGCCTTTACCTGATATCGTCACTACTCTATCGAGGTTAGGCTTGGTAGTTACTGGGTACCATTGTGGTGTACTCATACTACGCTTTAGCACATCTTTTTGTGCAGATCCAGGTACATCTTATTAGTCCCGGCACTAGTGCGCTGAGTTTGCATTTAGAGAATTCAAGGTATACCTGCCCACGTCTGCAGGCCTCGGAGTCCCCTTTATATTCCTTTTTATATTTTCCTTATTAGACACAGTTGTATAGGAATGATTTGGCATTGTCAAAGAAGCTTGTGACTTGTATTACGACAGATTTCGGGCTATTGTATACACTTTGAACGGTAGAGATTTCCCTTTATATATATGTTGTTGAGTTTTGAAATTTCAAAATTATTGTTTTCATTCACTTCCGCATGTTTGTTAGGCTTACCTAGTCTTAGAGACTAGGTGGTGTCACGACATCCTATGGCAGAAAATTTGTAGTCGTGACACATATTAATACTAGGTATCACTTTATTAGAGATTGCGTATCTAATAAAGTTATGGAGCTTGAGCACGTGAAGTCACAAGATCAAATTGCGGATATTTTGACCAAGCCGTTGAAGATTGAGCTTTTGCAAAAGCTAAGGAAGACTCTTGGAGTGATGAAACAAATTTAAGGGGTGATGTTGAAATGTGAAATAATAAACTTATTTTTTATTTGTTCACATTTATTTACATTAGTCAACATTAGTTCATCAACTAGAATATTAAGTTAGTACATGTATTAAAGTATGAACACATTGATGTACATTGGAAGACACAATATTTAGAGATGTCATCCATGTACTTTGGAATATGTGAGGTGTGAACATGATTAGTAAAAATTCTAGATCCGCCTCTGTCTAAATTCAGCTCTATTGTTAAGTAAACTTTTGAATTTGAAACAATGGCAAATCCATATTCTTCATTTTTTCTAGTAAGAATTGAGTGCATAAACTAGTGTAAAAGTAAAAAAAAAAAAATAATTGGACCTATTCCATAAAATAAGAACAAACTGAAAGGAAAAGAAAAGACAGCACAAAAATTTATGCAAAAGCAAGAGGAATATCATTTCTATAGAAAGAAGGTAAAATACGTACTAGGTTGAAAGAAAATTTTGAAACAAGATTCTGATTAGGTCTAGAGCCTGGCGAACTCTGCGCAAATTGCGGGAAAGGCTTCCTGGTGTTCTAACAGTATCGCTTCTAACATCATAATCAAGGATACTGTTCAAACTTCCAAATACTTCTGATGCTTCTGCAAGATCGCGTACCTGAAAGTGACATTCATGCTTAAACAAAAAGGTATGGTAGATCGATACTGGTATATATCAGAACGAAAAAGTTACATAGAATGAATTAAGGAAAACCATCAGAAGAAAATAAAATAACATACTGCATAAAAGGAATGTAATCGCCTAATGGTGGTGAGAAACTGTCCCAACAACAAATTAATCAATTAACTAAGACTCATTTCCTAACTAGTTGAGGTCCGACTATGTAAATCCTTTCTACTCCATCTATTATGCTATATTCAGGTCCATTTATTCCAAGCCTAAACAAATTTTTTTTCTTTTACGGTAATTTAGGGCTCTCTAAAACTAGAGGTTCTCTTAAAGTCACATATATCCTTTAACAAGAAGCATTTTAACATATAATTGAACCCTCTGCAACGAGAAGACTCGAAAAGAGTAGTAATAGCTTAGTCATGGCTCTTCAATGGCATATAGCTTGAATAAACTTATTGTGTAAAAGACCAAAAAGGATGCAACTGATTTATCAACTCATGGCTTTAAGCCTTTGAAAATAATGTTCATGCACTAGGCAGCGAACAAGTTAATTGTCAAACAATATGCTTAAGAAGAACGTAATCCGAGATCAGGCCAAAAACCAAAGGTCTTGGGTGAAAAGGGGGGAGCTAGGAAGGGATTTGAAAATCAACTCATCTTCGAGCAGTGAGGGAAATAATTATTAAGTAAGATAGAAAAGAAATTACTTTCAGCAAAAAGGCATCAACACCAGAAACCAGAGCAGAACCATTTTGAATCTTTTGATGACAGCTACAAGCAAAAGTAAGTTCGCAAAGTAAAGGGTAGAAGCGTAGAGCAAAGTTAGTTGAATGCTTTAAAGACAACAGACTTGTAGCTACCGGTGGCAAAATGGTTAAAAGAAAACAGTTATCCACCTGGGTCAAATATGGATAAAAATCATATTATCCATTTAGAAAATGGATAGCCCACAGATAACTAATGAGTTTAACTTTTACATTTGTAAAGACTCAAATTAGGGGTTCCTTAAGTTTGGGAGACTATGAATTCTCCCACAAATGATCATATTCAAGAAGTCATGGATAATATTGATATCCATATTATCCGCCGGTTAAATAATATTTTATCCGTATTAAATATGAGTGGGGTCAAATAATTTGATATGGGGACGTAAAAAAGGAAAGAGAGGGATGGGATTTCTCTCGCTTTTGGCATAGCGGGCCCCCAGTGGGAGGCTCGAACGACGGGCTATTAGCTCAGTGGTAGAGCGCGCCCCTGATAATTGCGTCGTTGTGCCTGGGCTGTGAGGGATCTCCGCCACATGAATAGTTCAATGTGCTCATCGGCGCCTGACCCTGAGATGTGGATCATCCAAGGCACATTAGCATGGCGTACTCCTGTTCGAATCGGGATTTGAAACCAAACTCCTCCTTATTAATCGTTTTCGACCAACCCATATCTGACCCGCCCCTTTGCGATCCCTACACGTAGCAATGCCTATAAATTTATGTCATTAGATCTGCTAGAGGGAGTAAAATATCAAAAGAGCAAGATCAGCTTGTTCTGACTTTGTTTTGTTAGTACATTCTGAATAGTATTTAGATGACTATGGTCACAATGCGATATACACTTGAGGAGTACGTTATCATACTTCTCTCCTGTGAGTTTCTACCAACCAATCACCAATCTCAGCTTCCAATCAGCTTACAAATTAATGTAATCTTTGCCAAATTCATTAAGAACTACAGGCGCAGATAGATCCTACTTGTGAAGTAGTTGCGCATTTGTCTTTATATCTCAAATGAGAGTCAAAAATTTTCATATGAATTAGATATCACGGTATGTACACTTACATCAAGATCTTTTGCACAATGCTTCAACGATCTTCCTGCAATCTTTTTATCGGACAAAGAACATTTTTTATTTAAGTTAACATCTTAGAAATATAACTAATCATCCAATAATTGCTTCCTCAAAACTGAAGAGAATTAAGTTGATCTGTTAGACTCGAGACACGAGCAGTGTAGAATAATGTTCGAACAACGTAACAGTCAAAGATATCCTTTCAGAATAGCCATGACATGGGGCCATTACTATGACTAGCACAAGAATAAGCTGATATTCTATACTGTTCCTCTCTGATGTTTAATCACTGACAAAAATAACTATGCTCTTCATACGGAATAATTCCGGTGTTGTTACAAAAATCAACAAATCCAAACTACGGGTTTTAGTTGTAGCTCGCGACCACTAATCTACTTAGAGCAGCTTCATACAATTTTTTTTCAAGTAAAAAAGGTGGAGTAATAACCCTGAAAACCAAGGTTTGTATCCAAAAATAGGTGACACCTGATGAATTCTTCCATCTGTCTAAGTATGTGAACATAATTACCCAATATATGTGCTACTAGGAAGAAGCACATACACAATGGATCAGTTAAGATCAGTTAAAGTGCGCATGAGCTGGCTGCGACAACATTGTTATCAATTACTCTAAAACGCTAACAAGAGAGGAGGTATTCCAAGTTTTCTCTTATTTATCGAGAGTTCAGTTTACCATCACAAACATTTTTGCTTTCATGCCGTAAGGTTCTTAACAATATTTATGTTCTGAAAGAGAACCAGAAAAATAAACATAAATGCAACAGAGCAATATATCATAATATATTTGGCAATTCTTTTGCAATCTCTCAGGGAAGTTATGGCATATTCCGCATTTGATTTAAAAATTATTATAGTCAGACCGCTCAGGTAGAATGCCAATTTTCATTACAGTGTGATGTAAAAGCTAAGTCCTAATCATTTATGGTGTTGAATAAAACATGAGCATATAAACATTACCACAGGATAACAATCGTGGAGTCAGGCCAGGGGATACCATTTAGTTTTCAATCTGCTAAAAGACTCCTCTTATTTTCTTTACGATGCTTAAGGGGAAAATGAGATAAACATCCTCGGAAATGGAAGATATGCAAATTCCTTTAAATTGATTTCTTAACAGTTTATTCCTAATTTCGCTAGATTGTAATCCAACAAATTTTATGTCATATTTGTATCTAAATGACATGTGGCCACTTAAAGGAAGGACACATGGAACACAAGATGGAGATGGCCACCGAACGTAGCTATTCTGCTTGTCACCGGAAGAAATAACGATTACAAAAGGAGTGTTAAATGTGTTGCGTCCAGTAACATTTAATACAAAATATTCTGCAGCATTAAGGATGGTGGCCCGTTACAAGGAATTTGGCATTTATGTCTAATGTTACATCTTCATCAATGACCCTCATAATTGACATTAAAGAAGGGCATGATCCTAGGACTTCCTTCCCTAGACATAACTATAAATAGAGAGTTCAATTATCATTGTAGGGGGGATGAATCTTCTGGCTAACTTACACTACATTTTATACAACATTTTAATATAATTTTACTCTCTCGCTTTTGATCTTATCATTGTTGTGCCTGGAAACCTCGTTCCTAGACTCATTAGCTCTGCTATTCATCCACATTCTAAGACTAAGTATTTTATATTTCATCAGTTATTTCATTACTTTTTGATCAAATTAATTCACTTGTCTAGAAACTACGAATAAATTACGCTGTACCATTTTTCGGGTAAACAGTTGGGCGCCCACCGTGGGGTCTAGACAGCCATGCAATTAAATTTATCCTTGTCTTTTTTACTAATAAGTTTGATTATTTTTTTCTTAGCAAAAATCACAAAAGAAATACAGATAAAACTATTAACGCACACGCAACCCTGAAATTCAAGGGGAGCAGCCTCATTACGAGGATACAATCACTGACACTCGCAATGAGGACAACGACAGTGTTACAACCCATATTTGCATACGTTAGATTACGCCGTAAGTTAGTCTAGGTAGGTCCGAGAAGAGATTATCTTTGAGATTATAAGAATTTAGTCCTATTGGTCTTAAACGATACAAGGGTGTATAAGAGTGGTTAACAAGTATTAGAAGTTAAACGAATCAAGGATGTTGTAACTCGTATTTTCGGATAAATGTAGAGGTGATTAATATTACTAAGAGGTCGTGTTTTAAGGTATTTGAATCATATAATATCCATTTCATAAGTCTTGAAGTCAAACGAGTTATGAAATAAAAGTCAACAAAAGTTGTTGCGACTTACATTCATAATTTTATTATACATTAGGTCAAATGTCACTAAGCTCTTCGCCCAATTTACTTCGAATTATGGGGTGATCTACCCATAAATTCAAGTTCTACGATTCTAGTTTCTAACGCATTAAACTGTTTGTCGATACGATCTCCGAGTTGAGATATATTCGCGTTTTCGCGAGACTGCGCCAAGCAGCTCTCTATAGGGCCCACATAGGCAGTTAAGACATATAGATGTATATAACACGCCTCAACCCCGATTTAAGTCATTAGTTTTCAGTATATGCAGACATTAGAACCCTAAGAACACTCTCTCAAGGTTCTCTCATGATCCAAGACTAAAATAAAGGGCAAACAACACAAATCAAGTGTCGGGAATCCCGTGGCGCTAGTAAGTTTCTTGTTCTTCTTGTTGTGCTGATTTTTGTGTTGTTCTAGTTCGTGTGGGAGGTTGATTTAAGTTGATGTTCTGTAAAATAATCCCTCAAGTTTTAATATCAACCCTAGGTGATTTCAAGTCTTCTAAACTGATTCTAGTACCGAAAAACACTAATTGATTGCTAGATTCGCTTCCTTGTTCTTGTGGCAGCATTGGAGGGATATTTCGTGGTCAATTAAGGTCAAATTGGATTTGTTCTTTCTATTTAAAGGTAAGGAACCTCTAGTCTACATGTATTTAAAATTATCCAAGTTACGACTAAGTCGTTGAAGCTAGAACTTGTGAGATATATGTCGAAAGGCTTGCTAGTAATGTTGTTGGTTGGTGGACTATTTTGGGAGGCCCAATATGATAATTATTGATGTTGTTTGGGCTATTTGGTTATTGTGTTAACTTGTGGCAAGTCATATAAATAGGGGAGGCACTGTCCGTTTCATCGTAAAATAGGTTATGGTTGATATATAATAGTTACAACGCTTAAACGATAATGATAGTGTCATTTCTCTTATTGTATACTAAGGAGTCGTAGCATTTTCATAGCTTGAGATTGGACAGTATATACAAGGTATGTTTCCTTCTTTTTCACGACTTCGATTGTGCGTAATGTAATGAACGAGCTTCCAAAGATACTCCACTTTTAGAGGCTAGCAGTACTTACATTGTTTCCCTTCTTATAGAACAATTGATGTTGATGTTACTTCTCTTATTCTTATGTTATCAATGTTGTTGGTACTTCCTTATTCTTATAAGATTCTTGATGAGGATTTATTCCTAATAACGTGAACGGAGGATACCGACCTTACTTCACTCCGAAAAGTTCAAAATGTGATTCCAATGAGTCCAGCACACATAATATATATGTATCTACTTTACTCTATAGAGCCGCGCTATAGTCTGCCCGGTACGGCACCTATTGTGCAACCACTGATCAGTTGGATTTTACCGAGTTTCTCGTGGCCGGGTACGATTCTACAGAGCCTTATGATGGCCGGGGATGTTTTTACAGAGCCTATTAGGGCCGGGTACGATATGATGATAATGATGCCCACAGAGGTGTATGTTTTAAAATTCTGTGTGTGTGTGTGTGTGTGTGTGTGTGTGTATATATATATGTATCATGCATTCGTGTCAGTATCCTCAGAGGCACCTAGATGTTACAGGTTGTATATTCTCTATCTCTATTTACATTACTGTTCTTACTTATGCTTTCCTACCTTACATACTCAATACTTTATTCGTACTGACGTCCTTTTATTTGCGGACGCTGCATGTCGTGCTGCAGCTCCTGATAGACAGGTAGGCGAAGCTCCCCCACCATAGTAGGCTGCCCAGTTCAGCGGTTATTGGCGAGATCCCATATTCGGACTTGCCGCGGTCTTGGTATGTATTTTTGTTATAGACGTTATGGGTACGTCGGGGCCCTGTTCCGGCAATGTTTCAGCACTTATGTTCCATTAGAGGCTCATAGATAGGTGTCGACTCATGTATAGTTTGGATTGCCTTGTCGACTAATTTTTGTTGTATAGTCTCTCATGGCAGCTTGTCGGCTCGTACCTTATACGTAGCCTTATGATAGCCTTGTCGGCCCATGATATATATGTTCATGCCATTATCTGTCATTGTTAGTTGTTTAGGATTCATGTCTACCATTTATACTGATCTCATCGGTCCTTATAGATAATAAGAAAAGTTAGATAAAATATGCGTTATTGCTGGGCAAGTATAGCCCGGGTGCCAGTCATGGCCCTCCAGTTTGGGTCGTGGCAAACTTGGTATAAGAGCAGGTTTGTCCTAGGGGTTGTCTATGTGCCGTTTCCAGTAGAGTGTTGATTATAGATGTGTACCGCGCCACATTTATAATCATGAGGCTACATGACATTTAGGTTTTCCTTCTTCCTGAATCTAGATCGTGCGTAGAGTTGAATCATAAGTGTTCGTCTCTAATATTCACCATGTTTTCTTTCAGTGATGCCTACGACTAGGAAGCAAACCATTAGTAGACGGCTTGATACAACTGTGGGAGAGGGTACCAGTCAGTTGCCTCCAGCCAGAGTAGGTCAAAGTGAGCCTCGGAGTGAGGTGCCGTCTCATACCTCATCTACTCCTCCTCCAGAGGATATTAGTAGGTACCCAGCACCTCTAGTTCCTCCGTCTGGCACTGTAGACCAGGATATGCGGAGTGCGATACAGTTGTTGACTAGCTTGGTAGCTGCTCAGGCTCAAAGGCAGAATACTGGTGCTGCTGATAAACTGGTTAGTGAAAGAATTTGTGATTTTATTAAACTAGATCCTCTAGTGTCTACCGGATCAGACCCCAAGGAGGATCCATAGATTTTTATTGATCAGGTTCATCGTACACTGTAGGTTATGCATGCTAGTGATACGGAGGCAGTAGAGTTGGCTTCTTATCGATTACGGGATTTAACAGTTTTCTGGTATGATAGTTGGGAGAGATCCAGGGGTCCGAATGCTCCCTCACCTATGTGGAAGGAATTTTCTGAGGCCTTTCTTCGACACTACTTGCCAGTTGAGATACAACGAGCTAGAGCAGATAAGTTCGTGAACCTTCGACAGGGTAATATGAGTGTGCATGAGTATAGTATGCAGTTTGATTCTTTAGCAAGGTATGCTCCCCATATAGTGGCCGAGATGAGCGATATGGTGCACATATTCGTGAATAGGTTGGGACCACATGTGATAAATGAGTTCACGACAGCCTCCTTGGTAGAGGGCATGGATATTTCCTATATTCAGGCTTATGGCCAGACACTAGAGGATCGTAAGCGCCAGCAAAGAGCAGACAGGGAGCAGGGTAGGGGCCAGCATAAGAAGGCGACATTTGCAGGGTATTCTAGTGACTTTAGAGGTAGTATAAGGCCCCAGTCTTCGAGGAGTTTGGTGCCACCTGTAGCTAGTGCTCCTCGACGCTTTCAGAGGCCTCAGTATGATCAATTTTACGTATTCTGATTCAGGTCAGAGTTCGCGGGCATCAGGCTCACAATATCATAGGGATACTAGTCAGACGAGACCCCCAACACCTCGTTGTGATCAGTGCGGCAAGGCCCACTTTGGGCTGTGCTGTCGAGGTTCTGATGCATGCTATTCTTGCGGACAGTCTGGCCATATGATGTGGGATTGTCCTAACAGAGGAGGTGGTGGTATGGCTCAGCCGACTTGATCTGTGTCTGGTTCTTCCTCATCGGTTCGACCTCCAACAGGGGGTTTTCAGCAGTCCACAGGTCGTGGTAGAGGTAGAGGTGCAGTGCCGAGTTCGAGTGGTACCCAAAATCGAACATATGCTCTAGTAGGTCGACAGGATCTCGAGTCATCTCCGGATGTTGTTACAGGTATATTGTCTGTATTTTCTTATGATGTATATGTGTTGATTGATCCGGGATCTACATTATCATATGTTATAGCCTTTGTGGCTAATAAGTTTGGCATCAAACCGGAATTAATAAGTAAACCACTTGTGGTATCTACTCTGATAGGAAAATCAGTGATTGCTAGAAGGGAATATAGAGGTTGTACAGTGATGATTTGTAGTCGTCAAACCTCGACGAATTTATTTGAGTTAAAAATGGTTAATTTCGATATGATAATGGGAATGGACTGGTTGGCCTCATGCTATGCAAATGTTGATTGTCGTACGAGGATGGTTAGGTTTCAGTTTCCTGGTGAACCCGTCATCGAATGGAAGGGGAACAGTGCTACGCAGAAAGGTGTGTTTATTTCCTATCTTAAGGCAAGGAAGATGATCTCAAAGGTTTACATTTATCATCTCGTTCGCGTTAGGGACGCGGAGGCGAAGCCACCTACTCTACAATCAATCCCCATGGTATGAATTTCCAGATGTTTTCTCAGATGAACTCCCAGGTCTTCCTCCTGAAAGGGAGATTGAGTTTAGCATTGATGTGTTTCCTGACACTCAACCGGTCTCTATCCCTCTTTACCGGATGGCCCCAGCAGAGTTGCGAGAGTTGAAGGTGCAGTTGAAGGACTTGCTGGATAAGGGCTTCATTAGGCCTAGCACTTCACCTTGGGGTGCGCCAGTCTTGTTCGTGAGAAAGAAAGACAGGTCGTTAAGGTTGTGTATCGATTATCGACAGTTAATAAGTTTACTATAAAGAACAAATATCCACTTCAAGGATTGACAACCTGTTTGATCAACTCCAGGGTGCCAAGTATTTTTCCAAGATTGACTTACATTCAGGGTATCATCAGGTAAGGGTTAAGGAGAAGGATATTCCAAAGACGGCATTCCGGACAAGATATGGGCACTTTGAGTTCTTGGTGATGTCGTTCGGGCTAACAAACACCCCATCAGCTTTTATGGATCTCGTGAATAGTGTATTCAGGCCCTATCTTGATGTGTTCGTGATCGTGTTCATTTGATGACATTCTGCTGTATTCTCGTTCGGAGGCTGAACAAGAGGGCCACTTGCAGATAGTATTACAGACCCTTCATGATCGTAAGTTATATGCTAAGCTCTCCAAATATGAATTCTGGCTAAACTCAGTAGCATTCCTTGGCCATATGATATCTAACGAGGGTATTAGTGTCGACACTCAGAAGATCGATGCAGTGAAGAGTTGGCCAAGACCTACAACACCGTTAGAAGTTCGCAGCTTCCTGGGGCTAGCAAGATATTATAGGCGGTTTGTAGAAGGATTTTCCTCTATGTCAGCACCATTGACTAAGTTAACACAGAAAGCTACCAAGTTCTAGTGGTCTGACGCTTGTGAACGTAGTTTTCAGGAGCTAAAGAATCGATCGACATCCGCACCAGTGCTCACTCTCCCAGAAGGAACCGAAGGTTATGTGGTATATTGTGATGCCTCAGATATAGGTTTGGGGTGCGTTGATGCAACGTGGGAAGGTGATTGCTTATTCATCAAGACAATTGAATAAGCATGAAAATAATTACCCGACTCATGATTTGGAATTGGCTGCTGTAATATATGCTTTGAAGATTTGGCGGCACTACTTATACGGTGTCCATGTTGACATCTACACATATCACAAAAGTTTACAATACATATTCAAGAAGAAGGAGTGGAATATGAGGCAGCGTAGGTGGCTTGAATTACTGAAAGACTACGATGTCGAGATATTGTACCATCTCGGTAAAGCCAATATTGTGGCAGACGCTCTCAGTCGTAAGTCAATGGGAAGCTTAATACACATTGAGGCAGGTAGACAAGGGTTGACTAAAGAGCTTCATCAACTAGCCAATATGAGAATCAGATTGTTAGACTCTGATGACAGGGGTGTCACTGTACAAAATACATCAGAATCATCTTTGGTAGCCGAGGTAAAAGCACGGCAATATCTATTATATCAGTCCCGATATTCCATCCATCCTGGCTCGACAAAGATGTATCATGACGTTAAGGAGCAGTATTGGTGGGATAACATGAATAAGTCTATTGCAAAATTTGTAGCCCAGTGCCCTAATTGTCAACAAGTAAAGATTAAGCATCAGAAACCCGGTGGATTGATTCAGAATATAGAGATTCCAACTTGGAAATGGGAGGTGATGAATATGGACTTCATTATGGGATTACCTCGCTCTTATCATAAGTTTGACTCCATCTAGGTGATACTTGATCGACTTACAAAATGTGCCCATTTTCTGCTAGTTAAGACAACTTACACAACTGAAGATTATGCAAAGTTGTATATCAAGGAGATTGTCTGGCTTCATGGTGTGCCATTATCTATTATATCAGACCGAGGAGCTCAATTTACGACTAACTTTTGGAGGTCTTTTCAGAAGGGTTTAGGCACACAAGTGAATCTCAGCACGGCATTCCATCGCTAGACTGACGGACAGGCTGAACGTACCATTCAGACACTCGAAGATATGCTACGAGCATGTGTTCTAGATTTCAAGGGGAACTAGGATGACCATCTGGAACTCATAAAATTCGCCTATAATAATAGCTATCATTGCATTATGAAAATGGTCCCGTACGAGGCACTGTATGGGAGGAGATATAGATCACCAGTTGGATGGTTTGAAGTCGGTGAGATAGAATTATATGGGCCATATTTGATTCACCAAGCCATTGAGAAGGTGAAAGTGATACAAGAACGTCTAAAGACGGCACAAAGCAGGCAAAAGTCTTATTCCGATGTTCGACGTCATGATTTGGAGTTTGAGGTTGGTGATTGGGTTTTCCTGAGGATCTCGCCGATAAAGGGTGTTATGCGTTTTGGGAAGAAGAGTAAACTAAGTTCGAGGTATATCGGGCCGTACAAAATTCTTCGACAAATTGGACAGGTTGCTTATGAGTTAGAATTGCAATCCGAATTGAAATTTGTCCACCCGGTATTCCATGTATCTATGTTGAGGAAATGTATTGGAGACCCTTCCGGGTAGTCCCTATCAAAGATGTACAAGTTACAAAGGATCTATCATATGAAGAAATTCTAGTAGCTATATTAGATCGACAAGTCCGCAAGCTGAGAACAAAGGATGTAGCAGAAGATGGGAAGCAGAAGATGAGATGACATGGGAAGCAGAAGATGAGATGAAGTCTAAACACCCTTACCTATTCCAAAATGAAGATAACGAGGATGCCTGGGGAACGCAGGACGCATTAGAAGGAGAAACGTCTTTATGAGGTAAGAAATAACTTGAGAATAATTTTTCTTAATACAAAATGGTGATATGCAGATAATGTACATTTCTATAATGCTTTGTATTGCCTTATAAGGCCATAGGTTGGGTTTAACTACTTGCAAGTTTGGCTAGTGTCCATTTTATAAATGAAACTTAGCCAGAAATTTCCGTCAGAAATCCACGATGAGTTAGACTCCCCGTAAACCCTTACACGAGGACGAATGTTCCTAAGGGGGAGAGGGTGTTACAACCCATATTTGCATACCTTAGATTACGCCGTATGTTAGTCTACGTAGGTCCAAGAAGAGATTATCTTTGAGATGATAAGAATTTAGTCCTATTGGTCTTAAAATATACAAGGGTGTATAAGAGTGGTTAACAAGTACTAAAAATTAAACGAATCAAGAATGTTGTAACTCGTATTTTTGGGTAAATCTAGAGGTGATTAATATTACCAAGAGTTTTTGTTTAAGGTATTTGAATCATATTTTATCCGTTTCATAAGTCTTGAAGTCTAACGAGTTATGAAACAAAAGTCGACAAAAGTTGTCGCGACTTACATTCAAAATTTTACTTATACATTAGGTAAAATGTCACTAATATTTTCTCCTAATTTAATTGGAAATACGGAGTGATCTACCCACCATATTCAAGGTCTATGATTCTAGTTTCTAACGCATTAAACTGTTGTCGATACGATCTCCGAGTTGAGAGATATTCGCGTTTTCATGAAACTGCCAAACAGCTCTCTATGGGGCCCACATAGGCAGTTAAGACATATAGATGTATATAACACGCCTCAACCCCGTTTTAAGTCATTAGTTTTTACTATATGCAGACATTAGAATCCTAAGAACACTCTCTCAAGGTTCTCTCATGATCCGAGACTAAAACAAAGGGCAAACAACAAAAATCAAGTGTCGGGAATCCTGTGGCTAGTAAGTTTCTTATTCTTCTTGTTGTGCTGATTTTTGTGTTGTTCCAGTTCGTGTGGGAGGTTTTTTTAATGTTTTTTATGTTTTGTAAAATACTCCCTCAAGTTTTGATATCAAACCTAGGTGATTTCAAACTTCTAAAGTGATTCTAGTGCCGAAAAACCCTAATTGATTGCTAGCTTCGCTTCCTTGTTCTTGTGGCAGCATTGGAGGGATATTTCATGGTCAATTATGGTCAAATTGGAGTTTTTATTTATGTTTAAAGGTATGTAATCTCTTACCCTACATGTATTTAAGATTATCCAAGTTATGGCTAAGTCGTTGAAGGTAGAACTTGTGAGATATATATCGAAAGGCTTGCTAGTAATGTTCTTGGTTGGTGGACTATTTTGGGAGGCCCAATATGATTATTATTGATGTTGTTTGGGAATTTTGGTGATTGTGTTTACTTGTGAGAAGTCATATAAATAGGGTAGGTGCTGTCCGTTTCATCGTAAAATAGGTTACGGTTGATACATAATAGTTACGACGCTTAAACGATAATGATAGTGTCATTTCTCTTATTGTAGACTAAGGAGTCGTGGAATTTTCATAGCTTGAGATTGGGAAGCATATACAAGGTATGTGAGGCTACCCCTTTCCTTATTTTGCACGACTTCGATTGTGCGTAATGTAATGAACGAGCTTCCAAAGATACTCCACTTTTAGAGGCTAGCAGTACTTACATTGTTTCCCTTCTTATAGAACAATTGATGTTGATGTTACTTCTCTTATTCTTATGTTATCAATGTTGTTGGTACTTCCTTATTCTTATAAGATTCTTGATGAGGATTTATTCCTAATAACGTGAACGGAGGATACCGACCTTACTTCACTCCGAAAAGTTCAAAATGTGATTCCAATGAGTCCTGCACACATCATATTTATGTATCTACTTTACTCTACAGAGTCGCGCTATAGTTGGCCGGGTACGGCACCTATTGTGCAACCACTGATCAGTTGGGTTTTACCAAGCTTCACGTGGTCGGGTACGATTTTACTGAGCCTTAGGATGGCCGGGGACGTTTTTACTGAGCCTATTAGGACCGGGTATGATATGATGATAATGACGCCCACAGAGGCGTATGTTTTAAAAGTTTATGTATGTAAATATATATGTATCATGCATTCATGTCAGTATCCTCAGAGGCACCTAGATGTTACAGGTTGTATATTCTCTATCCCTATTTATATTATTATTCTTACTTATGCTTTCCTGCCTTACATACTCAGTACTTTATTCGTACTGACGTCCTTTTATTTGTGGACGCTGCATGTCATGCTACAGGTCCTGACAGAAAGGTAGGTGAAGCTCCCCTACCATAGTAGGCTGCCCAGTTCAGCGGTTATTGGCGAGATCCCTTCTTCGGACTTGCCGTGGTCTTGGTATGTATTTTTGTTATAGGCGTTATGGGTATGTCGGGGCCCGGTTCCGGCAGTGTTTCAGCACTTATGTTGCTTTAGAGGCTCATAGACAGGTGTTGACTAATGTATTGTTTTGATTGCCTTGTCGACTAATTTTTGTTGTATAGTCTCTCATGGCAGCTTGTCAGCTCATACCTTATACGTAGCCTCATGATAGCCTTGTCGGCCCATGATATATACGTTCATGCCTTTATCTGTCATTGTTAGTTGTTTAGGATTCATGTCTACCATTTATACTGATCTCATCGGCCCTTGTAGATAATAAGAAAAGTTAGATAAAATGTGCGTTGGTGCTCGGAAAGTATGGCCCGGGTGCCAGTCATGGCCCTCCAGTTTGGGTCGTGAGAGACGCTACACTAACGCATGACGGGCGATACCCTCGACTGGTTCAGGAGAGGACTCCTAATGATGCTGATGAGGAGCATGTAGCGGGTGTAGTGAGGGTTCTGAAAGAGCAACATGCAGTCATTCTAGGCCATCTCACGCGGCAGGATCAGGTTATGATGGAGATAAAGCAGATGCTATCAGGTGCTTCAAATAATGCGAGCAGGTGAGATCCAATTCCTCCCGAGGTTCCCGCAAATCGAACGATGTGGAGAGTCGTCAACAACACTCCCAGAGGCGAAGTTGGCTCCGATAGGGCCGGGGGGAGTAGATCCAGCCTTAACAATTGTAACGATCCATTTAAGGAGGAACTTTTGCGGTTCATGAAGGAAGTAAACGCCTGCATGGATCAAATACCGGGTGCACCACCAGTATTGAAGGGCCCGAACTCGAAGAAGTATATTCAGTTACCATACAAGCCGAGTGCGGACTCGGAATTAGTCCCGAAGCGGTTTAAAATGCCCGAAGTGCCGAAGTATGACGGAACTTTAGATTCGCAGGAGCACATTACTTTTTATACAACAGCAGCGAAAGAAAATGGTTTGGCTCCTCACGAAAATTGAGTCCGTGTTGCTGACGAAATTTGGTGAGACTCTCACGAGGTGAGCTTTAACGTGGTATTCACTATTGCCCAAGCATTCCATAGATTCCTTTGAGATGCTCGCAGATTCTTTCATCAAGGCTCATGCCGGTGCCAAAAAGGTGCAGGCCCGAAAGGCCGACATATTCAGGATCACGCAGGGAGAGTCCAGGTTATTTCGAGGGTATGTCACCCCATTTTAGAAGGAAAGGATGTTGCTACCGACAGTACCGGATGAATGGGCAGCTGAAGTATTCACCAAAGGTTTAAATCCAATAAGTTCAGACGCTTCCCGAAAGTTTAAGGAAAGTCTTCTCGAGTTCCAAGCGACGACTTGGGCAGATGTCCACAACCGGCAAGTGTCAAAAATAAGAATCGAAGACGATCAGGTTGGCTTCCCATCGTCGACCAAAGGATAGGAGAAGAATAGAGAAAAATGAAAGATGATATTGACATAGATAGACGGACTTCGAGAGGTCGATTTTTGCTCAACGAGCAGACAGAAGGTCTTGGAAAGAACTTTCGGACAGCAGATAGATTCACCTTTGATAGAAGGACCGATAGTTGCCGGAACAACAGATCGCTGCAGGATAGAGAAATCTCGGGGTCACGAGATTCTCCTTACCCAAATTTATCAGAATATAACTTCAATATCAGTGTCGTAGATTTAGTGTCGGCCATGAGGAATATCAAAGAGGCACGATCCCCAAGACCTATTAAATCTGATCCCAACCAGAGGGATCTCAATTTATGGTGTAAATACCATGGCACTAACGGCCACCAGATTGGGGAATGCCAACACCTCGGGAAGATGTGGCAACGCTGTTAAAAAATGGTCACCTCGGAGAATTCTTGAGCGATCAAGCTAAAAGCAACTATGGTCGGAATAGGGGCGATGCGGAAACCTCGAAAGTAGGAGAAGAACCTCCACGCCAAATGATCAACATGATCTTCAGAGCGAATGAAATTAACGAGGTCACCTTTTCGGCAGCAAAGAAGACAAAAGTGTCGATAACTCATAGTAAGAGGCTCTGGGATGACGATATCACGTTCACGGATGAAGATGCGGATGGATTACTATTGCCGCACAATGACGCACTTGGTAATTTCTTTAAATGTGTTAGATTATAAAATAAAACGTGTTTTAGTGGATCCAAAAAGTTCAGTTAATATCATACAATGGAGAGTACTTGAGCAAGCTAAACTCAACGGAAGCATTATCCTGGCAACGAAACTCCTGACCGGATTCAAACTTACAAGCGTGACAATTCGGGGAGAAATTTTGCTACTCGCGAATGCTGAGGGAGTAATGAAGACAACACTTTTCAAAGTAGTAGACGGAGACATGGGGTATAACATCATCTTGGGAAGGCCGTGGTTGCACGAGATAAAATATATGCCTTCAACATATCACCAATTGTTAAAATTTCCGACACCCAAGGGGATCAAAAAGATAAGGGATGATCAACCGGTAGCAAAGGAGATGAATGCAATTTCAGTTTTCGGTAGCAAAGGAAAGGAACGTGCGGCATAGCAATTACTGGAACCAGCACCTGCCCCAGAACTAGAGAAGATAGCCCGAGGACAGAAGAGTCGGAACAATATCAGGTACCAAGGTATTTTCAAGTACCGGAATCTCCTATTTATTATGTTAGCAAGATTATATCGGGAGCAGAAAATCGCTACCCACATCTGGAAAACTGGCCTTAGTTCTCGTAGTTGCCACTTGGAAGCTGAGGCCCTACTTCCAATGCCACCGGATAGCAGTGGTAACTACTCCTTTAGAGGAATATCCTCCATAAAACCGAGCTCTCGTGTAGATTGGCCAAGTGGGCTGTCAAAATGAGCGAATTCGATGTAGAGTATAAACCGAGGACTGCAATTAAGTCGCAAGTCTTGGCTGACTTCATAGCCGACTTCAGTCCGAGACTATTGCCTCTAGCAGCAAGGAGGCAATAAAGGTGTCAGAATCGATATCAGGAGTTTGGACCTTATTTACAGACGGAGCTTCAAACGTAAAAGGGTCCGGGCTCGGAATTGTTTTAATCACGCCTTCGGGGGAAACCTTAAGGCAAACCATCAGAACGATTCCTCTAGCTAACAATGAAGAAGAGTATGAAGCTTTGATTACAGGGCACGAATTGGCCGGGGGCTTGACTTCGAAGTCATCAAAATCAAATGTGATTCACTGTTGGTGGTAAATCAAGTCTACAGAATTTTTGACACCAAAGAGAAACGTATGCAACAATATGTGGTAAAGGCTCAGGCTCTATTAGCACGATTCCGGGAGTGGTCAATAACTCATATCCCGAGGGAAGATAACGTGGAGGCAGATGCATTGGCAAATTTGGGCTCATCAACATAAATCCAAGGATCGGAATCAGGGACGGTAGTACAACTGATGAACTCAGCCTTGGACACAGATGGTTACTGTGGGGTGAATTCGACTAGTTTGGTCTGGGACTGGAGAAACGAAATAATCGATTATCTCGAGCATGGAAAGTTGCTCGAAGATCCCAAAGCATTAAGAGGGTTGCACGCCAAAGCTGCGTGTTTAGCTTCAAGAAAGGTCACTTGTACAGAAAATTCTTCCAAGGCTCGTTGACCCGGTGCTTAGGAGCATCATAAGCTAACTATGTCATGAGAGAAGTCCGTGAAGGGATATGCGGCAACCACTCAAGTGTAGATTCTTTGGGGCAAAAATTAGTTCGGGTAGGATATTACTGGACCTGTACGGAGCAAGATGCCAAAGACTTCGAATGAAAATGTGATAAGTGCCAACGCTACGCACCACTAGTATATCAACCGGCAGAATGGCCATTCATGAAACGGGGGGTGGATAACGTCGGACCGCTACCACCGACTCTCGGAAAGGTAAGATTTTTTTTTAATTTTAACTGACTATTTTTCTAAATGGGTGGAAGAAGGTCCTTATCAGAATATCGGAGAACACGAAGTGGTTGGCTTCCTGTGGAAAAGTATAATTTGCAAGTTTGGAATACCAAAAGTTCCTTGAAGATTTGAAGATAAAGAGAATTACCTCTTCGCCGGATCATCCAAGCGCAAATGGTCAAGTGTAGTCAACAAGCAAAGTGATTATTCAAAACCTCAAGAAAAGGTTGGAAGCAGAAAAGGCAACTGGCCCGAAGAATTACCCGAAGTTCTATGTGCCTACCGAACAACGGCCAAATCAAGCACATGAGAAACCCCTTTTTCCTTTATATACGATGCAAAAGCTTTGATACCGGTGGAAGTGGGAGAATCAACCTTAAGGTATTCCCAAGAGAACAAATAATCGAACAACGAAGCAATGCTAATCAACTTGGAGCTGCTCGAGGGACGCAGGGACTTGGCGCAACTCAGAATGGTGGCCCAAAAGCAGAGAATAGAGCGATATTATAATCGAAGAGCCAACCTCCGATATTTCAAAGTAGTAGACTTGGTCTTGAGGAAGGTAACCAAAAACATCCAATAACTCAACGCGAGCAAGTTTGGTCCAACATGGGAAGGCCCTTATCAGGTTTTCTCCATCACCGGGAAAGGATCATACGAATTGGAGAATCAAAATGGAGACAAGTTGCCCAACAACTAGAGTGTGGCTCACCTCAAAAGATATTACTGCTGACGAACAACAGTCAAACGGAAAGTATGTGCTTCACTATTCTTCCCTTCGTTCAGTTTTGTACCAATTGGGTTTTTCTGGCAAGTTTTTTAATGAGGCAGCGACGGCAAGCATACTACGAAAACAGTAGCGATAAGACCTTTGATAACAAGGCAAACAAGCAAGTTTCCACTCGGGGACGATTAGATAATATTTGCTTTGATAGCAAATTCCCATCGGGAAGTTAAGTTTGCTATCGAACAGGGGTTACCCGATCGTTCCCCAGCACAAACCACTAGAGGACTGTTAGGTATTCCTTTGCTCGATAGCATGGGTTCCTAATGGGAAGCAAGATATGTTACCGAGTGAAGGATTCCTTAGCAATTCATTGGTGGGGTCTTCGAAGACACAAGACTTCCAGTGTTCCAAATGTAATCGGAGAACAAAAATCTAGAACTGAATAGCCACAAGTTGTACAAGATAGCCACAAGTCGGACGGGGGACTACGCAGCCAGCCCCGTAGAAACAAGTTGTACAAGATAGCCACAAGTCATGGCAATTTCTTTTTAGCCACAAGTCATGGCAATTTATTTTCTACATAGCAAAATGCTTATGTACGTTTGAAAATGGAAGGAATTAAATGAAACGAAATCCTTTTGTTTTTATCTTGTTTTTTGTCTGAACGATGATTAATTTTACCATTTGAAGGTTAAACAAGTACTTCAAATGATTGTGTAGTAATGAATATGAGACGTCCTCTTCAAGAGCACCGTAAACATAAGAGGACCCTCTCTTATAAAAACCCTCATGTTAAAGCATTGGTTCCGGAAGAATCAATGCCTGGAATCCATAATGCCATCGGGGAAAAATACACCCCAAGCTGCATACGAAAGAGACGCAAAAGGCAAACATGCGCAAATACTTATTTAAACCCCTATGTAAAAGTGATAATTCTCGGAACCGAAATGCTTCGAAAAAAAAGCATCCTAGATTACACATAATAAAGCCCGAATAGAACAACATGCACAGAATACTTAAGCAAATACGAAAGTTAAAGACTTGCATGAATATTTAAAACAAAAATAAGACTCAAACGATACTTGAGAAAAAAATATGTTCTTATTTACAAGGGTACGTCAAAGTGATAAAGGTACAAAATAGAAAAAGAAAGAAAAAGCTACACTGCAGCGTCTCCGGAATCAGGAGGAAGAGAAGTATCCCCATTCTAGGAGTTGCCCCAAATTCCCATGAACTAAGGACTGTGGAGGAGGGGCACCTTCTTCATGGTCAGGCACGGCCGATGGAGATGATGTAGCAACCGTTGTTGGAAGAGTGGATGAAGATGGGAATGATATAGCAGTTGCTGGTGATGGTGAAGGTGGAGATGAAGCTGATGGAGTGGAAGAGTGAGAAGCAGCTGCATCAAATGCAGTGCTGGTTATTTGATGCTCGCCAACCAAAGAAGGTATGGACCCGGTACTCAACCTCACAGTGCCGGTTACCGCAATCGGGGCATTCTATTATTTCTTCGATAAGTAACAGGTCAAATATTTTTCTTATATTGTTGATTATTATCTAACAAATAAGTATTCATCATATTCATATATTCTAAACAATTTATTCCCTTTAATCTCTATATATATTATTCCAATTATAGTTTTCCACAATTATAACATTTACATTCAAATAAAGTTTTCTTTTGTTTATGTGGCCTTTTATGTTTATAATTTTTTATGTAATATCTTTTTCTGGGTTTCTTATACTTATATTTTGTTCTGTAAGGTGTTTTCTTATATTTTCTTTTATAGTATTTATCTGTACAACCAAATGGACTATTCCATCCACCCACGATCATTATCGTCGTCCATGCTAGACAGCAAAGCATGGTGGCCATACTTGCAAAGGTTTATCATTCCCCCGCAAAAGATTTTCGGGGAATAGAGATTCATCATATGAGCTAGGGTTATCTCATCTCCAGTTTCTAGGCACAGGCGTCGAAGACAGACAACTATCCTCCACACTGAAGGACTTACCTGTGCCAAACACACTTGGTAGCGAAGGCAAAACTCCGCAATCACGGAATCAAGCTCTCCGCGCAAAGAAAATTCACCCAAAGTAAAGGGATACGTGACAAAAATATGTAAACCCTTCCCTGGGAAGGGTCACTCGTTCTGATAGGTCAGGAGCAATGATGTCCAACTCATGACTTCGGCAATCCTACTTCACAGTCGGAGTACTGGAAGGGCAAATTAGAAGAAGAGTACCTACTAATAGCCCATGTGCGAGAGTAGGAAGTTTCTCTTCAAAATCCTTCGAAGTACTAAGCTTTTTTGGGATGATGGAACCTACCATTGGAGGAACGGAATCCTCGATTTTGTTCTTGCCCTTTGAAGAACTAGCATGTTTTGAAGAGGAAGCCATTGGAATAGAAGGAAGAAAAGTTTCTGGTTTGAGGAAGATGAGAGAAAAGTTGGTAAATAAAGATGTAATAGAAGTTTGAGAGATTATGAAGTACATAAGAGAAGGATGATGCGTATAACTAAAATTTTGGCGGCTAAATTCATGGTCATGATTACCTCAATAATCGGAAAAAGGCGTGCTAAATCATGGGAAGATACGTCTTCGGGGCATTAAATGCAGAGAGACATGCGTCTAATCAACTGTCAGTGGCCTTCAAAAGGAATTATAGTGATTCCCGCCAAAAAGTGTTTCTACCAACTTTCCCGTAACACAAAATTATGTCACCGGAAAGGAGGGAGACTATCTGTATAGAGAAAAATATGACATGCCACGTGGCCGCTTAAGGAAGAACACGTGGAACACAAGATGAAGATGGCCACCGAACGTAACTATTCCGCTAGTCACCGGAAGAAATAACGATCATAAAAGGAGTATTAAATGTGTTGCGCCTGGTAACATTTAATATGGATTATTCTGCAAAATTAAGGATGGTGGCCCGTTACAAGGAATTTGACATTTATGTCTAACGTTACATCTTCATCAATGACCCTCATAATTGACTTTAAAGAAAGGCATGATCCTAGGACTTCCTTCCCTAGACATAACTATAAATAGAGAGCTCCGTTATTATTGTAGGTAGGACGAATCTTCTGGCTAACTTACACTACATTTATACAATATTTTAATACAATTTTACTCTCTCGCTTTTGATCTTAATATTTGTGCCCGGAAACCATGTTCCCGGAATCATTAGCTCTGCTATTTCATCTACATTCTAAGGCTAAGTATTTTACATTTCATCAATTATTTGATTACTTTTCAGATCAAATTAATTCACTTGTCTAGAAACCACGAACAAATTTAACTATACCATTTTTCCTGTAAACAATAGCCCCAATATTCTAGCATGTCTCAATAATACATCTCCACAACCTATTTTGGATCCTCGAAACCGGCCCAGGTTCCATCTAACTCTTCCTCTTTTTTCTTTTTGAAATGTGACAAACAATGGGTGAAAATTTAAAAGAAGGAAAGTGAGAAGAACTAACTTTGGAGACATATTCAAGTTCTGCAAATTTAAAAGCGATCCCAAGGCATCCAATTAGGACGGAAACAAGGGAACAAGCATCACAAAAAGGCTTCAGCCTAAGATCATCGTATCCGTTTGACATTAAGCATGATGAAAGCTCCTCAAATGCCTCAGCTATTGCAGATAAAGGTGTCACTGTCCCTGCATCCTCAAAACCATCATCCTCATCCATCGGAATCCTTGTAATCCTTGTGCTGCCTGCTTTCTTTGTCTCCCTTCACAATTAAGAACATGGTTTCATTTTTCAAAAATAAACATTTATCTTAATGGGAAGTAAAAAAAATAAAGAAATAAAGAAAGAATCAGATATTTAAGATTTTGTTTTCGGTGTATCCGCTGATATAACGGAAGCACGCGTACTTTTCTCTGCAATGTTGCCTCTTGTCCCTTCTTTTGAAAAGGGAGTAGAATTGCAGGGCCATTTTTCTTGGCTCTGCTAAGATTGCGGTTAGTCCTCTAAACAACACTCACTATTTTATTACTCCTATCTATCTTGTATATATGCACTCAATAATTATAATATATAGATTAAATGTAAAGAAATCACAAAGCAGAAGTGGACAAATCCGGGAAGGTAACGAAGGTTTGCCTATTCCACGTCCATGAAGTCAATCATCTATGTCTACATTATTATTAGTATTAAAAGGAGAGGAGAACGTAAAGTCAAGTGGCAGCCTCACAATAAGCATTTAGGACAAAGTTAGCTATGTTAGCTCAAAAATAATTTTTTTGAATTTTAAATTTTTAGAAAAATTAAATTATGCATTATGTGTTGTTAATAATTAGTTAGTCTTTTTAAATTTGAATTCAAACATTTTAACTATTTTTTTTACGAAAATAATAACTTTTATATATTAAAAATTATTTATTCTGAAACTTATTCTATTTTTAATTGAAAAGTTGCCAACACATAATATAACTTTATAAAAATTTAAAAAAATGATAGTAAAGCATTAGGTCAAGCCAAGTGTCATATAGAGAAAATGCTACCAAGTGGCAAAATCCAATGTTATCTATATTATAGATTTATATAGACAATTTGTAATGCTAAAGTTGTATTTGAAATTAAAAGCTAAAATGCAAAATGGTTAATATTCTTATTAGATTATATCATTTATACATTTCTATATATTTGAATTGATATACAAAAATATTTGAATTGGGATAAAGCTTATAAATTCGAATTGAGAGAAATTTTTTTTGAATTAATTAAAAGATAAAATACATTCATCTCTTTCCCCTATTTATATTGGTCCCGGGGGTCATTATTAATTCACACAAAATAAAAAAATATATAATAAAATAATAATTACGAGCAACATCGTAAAAATATAAAAAAAAAAATTTTATATTGAAAATAAAATATAAGAAAGGTCTAATTGCTTATTCCATATAATGTAGAAAAAATATTCAAATGTCGATACATATTATACAAAATAATAAAAGAACATATATTTTGCACAAAATAAAAGATTAAGCAACTTGCAAGTGAAGACAAATGGAAATAAAGCATGATATGAACATAATATATTAGAAGTTGTCGAAATTATATTAAAATGATGGTAGTCAAGCTTTGATATGAAGCCAAGTGGCGCATTGAGGAAAAATAAAAAAAATATACAATGATAAGATTTATTTATTTTGATATGAGAAAGTGATGTTTTAATTATGATGAAAAAAGTACAATAGATAATACCACGCAGATAAAATCATAATAAAATCAAAATCAAATAATATTAATCAACCAACATCGTAAAAATACATAAATCAAAGCTTTAAAAAATAGAAGAAAGGTTTAATTGCTAATTCCATATAATGTAGAAACAAATATTGAAAAAGTTGATACATTATATACAAAATAATAAAAGAACATATATTTTGGATGAAATTAAAATATTAAAATTGGCATTAACTATGAAATTATTTCAGTAATAAATTATAGATAAAATACTAAATTTAATAAATAAAACAAAGTAAATGATACTCAATATATTATTAGTAAATTTAGACAATTGAAGAATTAAGCAACTTGCAAGTGAAGCCAAGGGGATGAAATAAAAAAAGATTAGCATTAACTATGAAATTATTTCAGTTATAGATTATAGATAAATACTAAATTTAATAAATAAAAGAAAGTAAGTAAATAATACTCAATATATTATTAGTAAATTTAGACAATTGAAGAATTAAGCAACTTGCAAGTGAAGCCAAGTGGCAGTCAAGCTTGATATGAAGATAATATGTTAAAAGTTGTCGAATTTTGTCAAAATTATGGTAGTCAAGCTTGATATGAAGCCAAGTGGCGCATTGAGAAAAAGTAAAAAAAAAAAAATATAGAATGACAAGATTTATTTAATTTTGAGATGAAAATGTGATTTTATAATTATGATGAAGAAAGTACAATAGACAATACCATGTAGTTAATATCTTAATAAATTCAAAATCAAATAATATTAAACAATCAACATGGTAAAAATATAAAAATCAAAACTTTTAAAAATAGAAGAAAGGTCTAGTTGCTAATTCCATATAATGTAGAAACAAATATTAAAAATATTAATACATTATATACAAAATAATAAAAGAACATACATTTTGGATGAAATAAAAAAAATTAAAATTAGGATTAACTATGAAATTATTTCAGTTATAGATTCTAGATAAAATATTAAATTTAATAATTAAAAGAAAGTAAGCAAATAATACTAAATATATTATTAGTAAATGTAGACAATTGAAGAATTAAGCAACTTGCAAGTGAAGCCAAGGGGCAGTCAAGCTTGATATGAAGATAATATATTAAAAGTTGTCAAAATTTTATCAAAATTTTGGTAGTCAAACTTGATATGAAGCTAAGTGGCGCAGTGAGAAAAAGTAAGCAAATATAGAATGATAAGACTTATTATTGAGATGAGAAAGTGATTTTTTAATTATGATGAAAAAGGTACAATAGATAACACCATGTAGTTAAAATCTGAATAAAATCAAAATCAAATAATATTAAACAATCAACATCGTAAAAATATAAAAATCAAAACTCTATATTGAAAATAAAATAGAAGAAAGGTCTAATTGCTTATTCCATATAATGTAGAAAAAAATATTAAAAATATTGATACATTTTATACAAAATAATAAAATTACATTTATTTTGGACGAAATAAAAAATTAAAATTTGTATTAGCTATGAAATTGTTTCAGTTATAGATTATTATAAAGACTCAACAGGTCGTTTTCAGTATTTGCATTCCATTCAGCTGTTTGAAGTCTTGAATGGCTTCGTATGATGTATTATGACCTGTGCGAATCGTCGATTTTGATTTTCAGGTGATAAAAGATTGAATTGGAAAAATGAAGCTCATGTCAGAAGCTTTAAGTTGGAGGAGTGGACTAAATTTGACTTTTGTGTATTTGATCTTTGATCGGAATTTTGATGGTTCCGTTAGGTCTGGATGGTGATTTTGGATTTGGGCGTCTTATCACGACACCAATTTCCCTCCTTAGGATATCGCGAGGGCACCTAATCTCTAAGACTGGGTAAGACTAACTTTTAATAATAACTTGACAGAAATAGAATATCAATAACACACTTCCCAAAACCGGTGGAACTGAGTCATAATCTCTACAGATTAAACTAAAATGTCTACTACATCACTGTCTGAATGAAAATACAACATTAAGTAAAAGATAAAGGAAGGTGACTCCGAGGCTTGCGGACACCAAACATGTCACCACCCAATTCTCCTATAGGCCGTGATGGCGCCAGCTCCGTCGCTAGGCAAGCCAACACTGAACTAACCGTGTATCTATTCTTTAACATTTTAAAATAGTTGATTTTTAATTATTACATAAGAAAGAGATGAGAAATTTAATAAAATAAAACGTAGCAAATTGTAAGATCAAGTGTAGTGAAATACATACTCAAAAATCATTTAGTGTCTACTAGCAAAATTCCAAGACCTGGTATCACAAGTGTATGCGCCACTACTAGAATACACAAAATACTAAACTACTGTCTGAAGTAAAGTAGACAGAAAGTAAATACAAAAGAAATACTTCGGGTGCTGTAGAACGGGCTCGGAAGGCAACTCACTGCTAAGTCTCGATGTATCAGGAGTGCCCGCCGGGATGATGTCAAGATGCACCTACCTCAGATCCTGCATGGTTAGTGCATAAGTGCAGCTTGAGTACATAAACAATATGTACCCAGTAAGTATCTAGTTTAACCTCGAAGAAATAGTGACGAGGTGTCGACTTCGACACTTACTATGGGCTAACAATAAAATACCGAAATTCTAATTAAGCATGAGTTATGTAAACAACCATAAATCTCCATAACAAGCGGTAAATAAATATTTCTTTCACAAATATTAAATTCCAAGTAAATTTCCATCATTAAATAATTATAACCTCTCAAGCCAATAAAATCATATTAAGAAGATTAGGCTCCAAGTATTATTATGCACGATTTATGCCGAGGACGTACGACCCCATCCAAAATATAGGTATATAATGTGTGCATTGCCGAGGATCAAATAGCACGAACCTTAGATGCATCTATTAACCTGCCGAGGCGAACGACCCGCTCCCATGAGAGTGTAGGAAATTTACCTCGCTCGCAGAAATACTTGCGACGCGAGTGAACATAGAATTCTCAAAGTTATTATAAAATTCTTCCATTCTTCCCCACACATGAGAAATTTAAACGGGAGACTTTAAGTCCTAAAATCCTTAATCTCTGCTCTACTTTAGAAAATTAAAATTTATGAAAAACATAATAGATCAAACAAAGCATGGTGTAAGCCTAAGACTACCCGAGCATCACATAGAATATAGCACGGACTCTCGTCAACTAGTGCGTACGTAGCTCCCCACACATATAATTCACAATAAAAAAAATACACCTAAGGGGATGAGTTTCCTCTTACAAAGTTAGGCAACTGACTTACCTCATCTCGAAGCTCGCTTTCCAGTCTCAAATTCGCTTTAAAGCCTCAATTTGGTGCCGAAAAATCCAAAACTAGTCAAATATTGTATAAATAAATCAATATATGTTCCAAAGTTTAAATTTTAACTATTAGAGTAATTACCTTATCCCAATTGGAAGATTCTTAAAATTCACCCCTGGGCCCACTTACAGGGATTCCGAAAATTTTCGAAGAAAGTTGTTACCCATAACCTTATGTACTCAAATATATAATTTTCGCTCAAACCCACAACTATTTTCGTGGTTAAATCCCATTTTTATCAAAATCTAGATTTTTCATCTAAACCTATAATTTTCAAAAATTTAAAAGTAAAAATCTACCCATAATCTATGTATTTAACTTACATTGGATAAAAATTACTTATCTCCAAACAGCTAGTGAAAACCACTCTCTAAGAGCTCCAAAAATTGCCCAAGAAATGCAATAAATGAGCCCAAAATGTTTAAGTCCCGACTTAAATGAAGGTTCTTCCCAGCAGGTTTTTCGCTTCTGCGGTTCCTTGGTCGCATCTGTGGCTCCGCATCTGCGGAAACTCATCGCAGATGCAGTCTTCCCTTAGCCGGCCTAAATCCGAGTTTGCAGAATGAGGGCTCACTTCTGCACTACCGCTCCTGCGCATGCCCATGCTTCTACGGTCCCTTCACCGCTTCTGCGGTCGCCTTGTTCGCATCTGCGGTTTTTGGGCTGCCCATGTTGAGTCGCTTCAGCGGATGCTTGCTCGCTTCTGCGAGCTTGCACCTACGGCTGGCCCTCCCTAGGTACGATTGCACCAGAAGCTGGGAGGTTTAGCTAATCACCCAAGGCTAAATGACCTTCGCGTATCGTTCGAATGGCATCCGGGGCCTCCGAGTCCCCGTCCAAACATACCAAAAAGTTTGAAATAATAAATCGGACTCGCTTGCACCCTCGGAATGCGAAAAACAACATTAAAACTAAGAATTGCAACCCAAAACCAATATAATCAAGTTATGAATTTCAAATTCTTCCAACTTACTCCGAACGCGCCGAATCATACTTAAACCGCTCGGAATGACTCCAAATTTTGCGTGCAAGTATTAAATCACCTTACGGAACTATTCCCAGGATCGAAATCCCAATTGGACCTCGGTAACACCAATTCATACTTCAAACCTAATTTAAAGAACTTTAAAACCTTCTATGTGCCAACTTTCAATATTAAGTTCCGGAATGCTCCCGGGTCATCCAAAAGCCGATCCGAACATACGCCCAAGTTCAAAATCATTATACGAACCTACTGGAACCGTCAAATCCCGGTTCCGAGGTTGTTTATTCAAAACATTAACTCAAGTCAAACTTAGTCCTTTGTAGCCAACCTTAAGGAACTAAGTGTACAGATTTCAACCAGTACCTTTCCAAATCTCGAACTAACCATCCCCGCAAGTCGTAAAACAGTAAGAGCACATACGAGGAGTCTTATTTAGGGGAACGAGGATCTAGAAAGTAAAATGACTGGTTGGGCCGTTACATTCTCCACCTCTTAAACAAATGTTCATCCTCGAACCAGTCTAGAATCATACCTGGAGTGCTGAATAAGTGTGGATATCTGCTCTGCATGTCCTCCTCGGCCTCCCAAATCGCCTCCTCGACTGGTTGGTCCCTCCACTAAACTTTTACCGCAGAAATCTTCTTGGACCTCAACTAGCGAATCTGCCTATCAACAATGGCAACTGGCTCCTCCTTGTAACCCAAGATCTTATCTAACTGAACCCTGCTGAAGTCTAACACACGCGACTTGTCGGCATGATATATTCGGAGCATAGACACGTGGAAAATCGGATGAACTCCCGATAGACTAGGAGGAAAATCAAGCTCATAAGCAACCTCTCCAACTCGTCTCAACACCTCAAATGGACCTATAAACCTCGGGCTCAACTTGCCCTTCTTTCTGAACCTCATGATGCCCTTCATCGGCGAGACCTTCAAGAACCTTCTCGCCCACCATAAATGAAAAATCACGCGCCTTCTGGTCCGCGTAACTCTTCTGTCTGTACTGTGCTGTGCGAAGTTGCTCCTGGATCAACTTCACCTTTTCCAAGACATCTTTTACCAAATCAGTACCATATAACTTAGCTTCGCTGAGCTCAAACAATCCGATGGGTGAACGACCTCGCCGACCATATAAATCCTCAAATGGAGCCATCTCGATGCTGGACAAATAACTGTTGTTGTAAGTAAACTCGGCCAAAGGCAAGAATCGATCCCACTGCCCTCCGAAATCAATCACCATATGCTCTGAGCATATTCTCCAAAATCTGAATTGTTCGCTCCGACTGCCCGTCGGTCTGCGGGTGAAAGGCTGTGCTGAGCTCTACTCGGGTCCCCAACTCACTCTGTACTGCCCTCCAGAAATGCAAAGTAAACTAAGGGCCTCTATCTGATATGATGGAAACAGGCACACCATGTAACCGAACAATCTCTTGAATATAAATCTGGGCCGACCTCTCTGAAGAATATGTGGTCGCAACCGAAATAAAGTGTGCCGACTTGGTCAACCTGTCAACATTGACCCAAACTGCATCAAACTTCCGCAAGGTCCGCGGCAACCCAACTACAAAGTCCATAGTAATGCGCTTCCATTTCAACTCATGTATAGTTATCTACTGGAGTAGGCCACCTGGCCTCTGGTGCTCATACTTAACCTTCTGGAAATTTAGACATTTTGCCACATACTTGACTATTTCCTTCTTCATCTGCGCCACCAATAATGCTGCCTAAGGTCGCAATACATCTTCGTAGCATTTGGATGAATAGACTACCGAGAACTGTGTGTCTCCTCTAGAATCTTCTCTCTTAATACATCAACGTTAGGAACACATAGGCGGTCCTAATGTCGCAGAACACCATCCTCACCGATAGTAACCTCCTTGGCACCACCCTGCAGTACCGTCTCTCTGAGAACTAACAAGTGCGGATCATCAAATTGGCGAGCCTTGATATGCTCGAATAGTGAAGACTAGGCGACAACGCATGCAAGAACTCGGCTAGGCTATAAAATCCAACCTCACAAGTCTGTTAGCCAATGACTGAATGCCCAAAGCTAGTGGCCTCTCCTCTGCTGAAATGAATGCCAAACTACCCATACTTTTCGCCTTTCTGCTCAAGGCATCTGCAATTACATTAGCCTTGCCTGGATGACAAAGGATGGTAATATCATAATCTTTTAGTAATTCAAGCCACTTGCGCTTCCACAATTTGAGATCCCTCTGCTTGAACAAATGCTGCAAGCTGCGATGATCGGTGTAAACCTCATAGGACATCCGATAAAGATAATGCCTCCAGATCTGAAGAACATGAACAATCGCGGACAACTCCAAATCATGTACAGGATAATTCTTCTCATAGGGCTTCAGCTAACGTGAAGCATATGCAATAATTTGCCCCTCCTGCATCAATACACCACCCAAACCAACGCGTGAAGCATCGCAATACACAGTATACATCCTCGAGCAGGAAGGCAGCACTAACGCCAGTGCTGAAGTTAAGGCGGTCTAGAGCTTCTGAAAGCTCGCCTCACAATCATCGGACCAGCAGAATGAAGCACCCTTCTGGGTCAATCTAGTCAAAGGTGCTGCAATTATTAGAAACCCTCCACAAACCGGCGATAATAACCTGCTAACCCTAAGAAGCTCTTGATCTCGGTCGCTGTGGTGGGACGAGGCCAATTTTGAACTGCCTCGATCTTCTTCGGATCCACCTTAATACCCTTGCCTGATACGACATGTCCCTAGAATGCCATAGAATCTAACTAGAACTCACACTTGGAGAACTTAGCATATAGCTTCTGTTCCCGCAAGGTCTGAAGCACCACTCTCAAATGCTGCTTGTGCTCTCCATGCTACGTGAGTGGATCAAAATGTCATCAATGAAGACAACGACAAATGAACCAATATATGGTCTGAACACTCGGTTCATCAAATCCATAAACGCCGCTGGGCCTTTAGTCGAACTGAAGGACATCACTAGGTACCCAGATCTAGTTTGGAAAGCCGTCGTCGGAATGTCCGAATCCTGAATCTTCAACTGATGGTACCCGGATCTCAAGTCGATCTTACAGAACATATTAGCACCCTGCAACTGGTCAAATAAATTATCAATACGCGGCAACAGGTACTTGTTCTTAATGGTAACTTTGTTCAACTGGCGGTAATCGATGCACATCCGTATAGTCCCATCTTTCTTCTTCACAAATAACACCGGTGCACCCCAAGGCGACACACTAGGTCTAACGAACCTCTTTGCTAGCAAACCCTCAAACTGTTCCTTTAATTCCTTCAACTCTTTCGGAGCCATTCGGTACAGTGGAATAGATATAGACTGGGTACCTGGTGCCAAATCAATATCACGATCTGGTGGCATGCCTAGAAGATCAGAAGGAAACACATCGGAGAACTCCTGGACCACGGGCACTGAATCAATCACCGGAGTCTCTGCAGTAGTATCCCCAACATAAGCTAGATAAGCCAAACACCCTTCTCGACTATGTGTCGAGCCTTCAGAAAGGAGATAACCTGACTAGATGTACTGACAGACGAACCATTCCACTCCAATCTAGGAAACTCTGGCATGGCCAAAGTAACAGTCTTGGCATGGAAATAAAGGATGGCGTGATGTGGAGAACACCAATCCATGCTTAGGATGACCTCAAAGTAGGTCATATCGAGCATTAGAAGATTCGCTCGGGTCTCATAACCACAGAAAGTAACAATGCAGATAGATCCGATCCACAACAACCAAATTGCCCACTGGTGTGGACACATAGACAGGAGCACCCAAGGACTCACGAGTAATACCCAAGAAATGCGCAAATAGAGATGAAACATATGAATATGTAGACCCTGGATCAAATAGTACCGAAGCATCCCTACCGCAGATAGAAATAATACCAGTGATCACGACATCTGAGGCCATTGCATCTGGTCTAGCTGGAAAAGCATAAAAATTAGTTGGAGCGCCACCTCACTGGCCACCTCCTGTCTGACTTCCACCTCTAGGACGACCACTACCCACCTGCCCTCCACCTCTTGCCGGCCGGACGGTTGGTGGGGCAGCTCGTGCCGTAATCATAGGCTGGTGCCCTTGCTGCATAGCCTTGCTCCTGAAGTTTAGGACAAAACCTCTTCATGTGGACAGGATCCCCACACTCACAACAACCTCTCAGAACGGCGAATGGCTGACCGGAAGTCTGACCCTGATGGTTTGAATACCTACTGGAGGAACTTTGAATAGCTGGTGGCCGGTAGGAACTCTCTGGCATGGCGCTGAAATAGGGCCGCACAAGAGCACCCCAAGGAAGCGACGGTGCTGGATATGTAGGCCTGCTAGACTGACTCCTCACAAACTGACCCCTGCACTCAGTCGGGGCTCCACTGAACTCTCGAAAATATCAAACCCGCTTATCCCTCGTCGCCTGCTCTAGGCTCCGCTGACGAACACCCTCGATCCTCCGAGCTATCTCCACGGCTAGCTTGTAAGAAGTCCTCATCTCAACCTCTCAAGCCATAGTGGACTGGCTAGTAGTGTGCAAACCTGCAACAAACCTCCACACTATCTCTGCTTCGATCGAAAGTATCATAAGTGCATGGCGAGTCAACTAAGAGAATCTCGCCTCATAGTCGGTCACCGACATCTGGCCTTGCTCGAACTGAAATCCCAACTCTTCCCTCTGAGAAGGTGGAATATATCTGTCCAAGAAGAGGCGTGTGAACTGATCCCAAGTCATGCGAGGAGAAACTGCTGGCCTGCCGAGGAGATATGACTGCCACCACCTGCGGGCCCTGCCCTCCAGCTGGAAAGTAGTAAAATCCACCCCATGGGACTCCAATATACTCATGTTGTGCAGTCTGTCCCTGTACCAATCAATAAAGTCCCGGGGTCCTTATGTCGCTCACCTTCAAACACAAGAGGTTATAGCCTGGTCCATCTGTCCAATAGCCTCTACGGATCACCGGCCACAGCTGGTCTGGGCTCAAGTATAACTGCTGCAACTGGTTGAGCTCTGCCCACAGGTAGTGCGCTCGTGGTCTGATACACGGCAGCTGCATGCCTTGGAGCCTGAGCAACAGGGTTTGTGCCCCCCCTCCAACCTGAGATGTGGCTGGGTCTGCTGGAAATAAACCAGCCTGAGTCATAGAATCCATGAACTGCAGCATACTGCCCATGGCCTCCCAGAATCCCGGTGCGGACATGAAATCCACCGAGGCCGCTCTGCTGTAGGCACCTCGCCCTGCTACTCAATAATAGGATCCTCTACTGGATCCACTGGGGGCATAACTGGAGCAACCCTAGGATGTCCTTGTCCTCTACCATAAGCTTGAGCCCTCCCTCAGCCCTGGCCTCGACCTCTAGCAATAGGGGGAGCACCTCCCTAAGGTCTGGAGCATCCGTTGTGCGCGTTCTCACCATCTGTGAGAGAATGAGAGAAAGATACTTAGCACAACATTAACTGTACGATAGGAGATGAAAAAAGAGTAGTTTCTTAACACCTAATAGCCTCTCGAAGATAAGAACGGATGTCTCTGCACCGATCCGCAAGAATCTATTAGGCCTACTCATAACTTGAGAGTCCTACGTGAACCTAGTGCTCTAATACCAGGTGTTCACGACCCAATTCTCCTATAGGTCGTGATGGTACCCAGCTCCGCACTAGGCAAACCAACAGTGAACTAACCGTGTATCTATTCTTTTAATATTTTTAAAATAGTTGATTCTTAATTATTACATAAGAAAGAGATGAGAAATTTAATAAAATTAAACGTAACAAATTGTAAGATCAAATGTAGTGAAATAGATACTCAAAAAACATTAAGTGTCTACTTGCAAAATTCTAAGACCTGGTGTCATAAGTGTATGAGCTACTCGTAGAATACACAAAATACTAAACTACTATCTAAAGTAAAGTAGACAGAAAGTAAATACAGAAGAAAAACTTTGGGTGCTGCAAAAAGGGCTCGGAAGGCAGCTCACTGCTAAGTCTCGATGTATCAGGAGTGCGCGTCGGGATGATGTCCAGATGCACCTACCTCAGATCGTGCACGATTAGTACAGAAGAGTAGCATGAGTACATAAACAACACGTACTTAGTAAGTACCTAGTCTAACCTCAAAGAAGTAGTGACGAGAGGTTGACTTCGACACTTACTATGGGCTAACAATAAAATACCAAAATTCTAAATAATCATGAGTTATGTAAAATACCATAAATCTCCATAACAAGCAGTAAATAAATATTTCTTTCATTAATAATAAATCCAAGTCAATTTCCATCATTAAATAATTGTAACCTCTCAAGCCAATAAAATCATATCAAGAAGATTAGGCTCCAAGTATTATTACGCATGATTTATGTCAAGCTCGTATGGTCCGATCCAAAATATCGGTATATACTCTATGCACTGCCGAGGGTCGAACGACACGAACCATAGATGCATCTATTAACTTGCCGAGGCGAATGGCCCGCACCCATGAGAGTAGAGGAAATTTGCCTTGCTCGTGGAAATTCTTCCAACGCGAGTGAACATAGATTTCTCAAAGTTATTATAAAATTCTTCCATTCTTCCCCACACATAAGAAATTTAAACGGGAGACTCTAAGTCTTAAAATCCTTAATCTCAGCTCTAGTTAAGACAATAAATATGCATGACCAATATAATAGAGCAAACAAAGCATGGTGTAAGCCTAAGACTACTCGGACATCAAAAAGAATATAGCTACGCACGGGCTCTTGTCACGTAGCACGTGCATAGCTCCTCAAACATTTAAATCACAACAAAAAGATACACCTAGGGGGATGAGTTCCCTCTTATAAGGTTAGACAAAAGACTTACCTCGTCTCAAAGCTTGCTTTCCGGTCTCAAATTTGCTCTAAAGCCTCAACTCGGTGCTGAAAAATCCAAAACTAGTCAAATGTTGTATAAATAAATCAATATATGTTCAAAATTACAAAATTAAACTATTAGAGTATTTACCCAACCCCAATTGGAAGATTCTTAAAATTCACCTACGTACCCATGTGCCCGGATTCTGAAACTTTTCGAAGAAAGTTGTTACCCATAACCATACGAACTCAAATATATAATTTTCACTCTAACCCACAACCATTTTCGTGGTTAAATCCTATTTTTATCAAAACCTAGGTTTTTCATCTAAACACATAATTTTCACAAATTTACAAGTAAAAATCTACCCATAATCTATGTATTTAAGTCACATTGGATAGAAATTACTTACCTCCAAATAGCTAGTGAAAACCCCTCTCTAAGAGCTCCAAAAATGGCCAAGGAATGCAATAAATGAGCCCAAATGTTTAAGTCCTAACTTAAATGAAGGTTCTGCCCAGCAGGTTTTTCACTTCTCCGGTTCCTTGGCCGCATCTGCAGCTCCGCATCTATGAAAAACTCATCCCAGATGCAGTCCTCCCATAGCTGGTCGAAGTTCGCATTTGCGAAATGAGGGCTCGCTTCTGCGTTGCCGCTCCTACGGCGGATGAGCTGCACCTGCACACGCCCATGCTTCTGCGGTCCCTTGACCATTTCTGCGGTCGCGTTGTCCGCATCTGCGGTTTTTGGGCTGCATATGCTGGGCCGCTTCAACGGCTGCTGGCTCGCTTCTGCGAGCTCGCACCTGCTAAATGCGGGCTCGCACCGCAGGTGCGATTGCACCAGAAGCTAGGTTCTTCAGCTAATCACCCTAGGCTAAACGACCTCCGTGCATCGTCTGAATGGCATCCGGGGCCCCCAAGGCCCCATCCAAATGTACCAACAAGTTTGAAATCATAAAAGGACTTGCTCGCACCCTCAGAATGCGGAAAACAACATTAGAACTAAGAATCGCAACCCAAAACCAATAGAATCAACTTATGGATTTCAAATTCTTCCAACTTACTCCGAACGCGCTGAATCATACTTAAAACACTTGAAAATACTCCAAATTTTGCGTGCATGTATTAAATCACCATACAGAACTATTTCCAGGCTCGAAATCCAAATTGGACCTCGATAACACCAATTCCTACTTCAAACCAATTTTAAAGAACTTTAAAATCCTTCAATGTGCCAACTTCCAATATTAAGTGCCGAAACACTCCCTAGTAATTCAAAGCCCGATCCGAACATACGCCCAAGTCTAAAATCATCATACGAACTTATTGGAACTGTCAAATCCCAGTTTCGAGGTCGTTTACTTAAAACGTTGACTTAAATCAAACTTAGCCCTTTTTAGCCAACTATAAGGAACCAAGTGTTCCGAGTTCAACCCGAACCCTTCCAAATCCCGAACTAACCATCCCCGCAAGTCATAAAACAGTAAGAGCACATACGAGGAGTCTAGTTTAAGGGAATGGGGATCTAAAAAGCAAAATGACTGGTTGAGTCGTTACAGAGCCTGTATTCCTTGAAGTACCGCCTCATGTACAATAAGAATCAAACCGAGGTATCACCTCGTATATAACAACAATCACAACCGAGGTATGTCATCGTAATCACATTTCTCAATTTCAATCATAGTGTTTCTTTATAAAGCCGCGTGATCCTTACATTTAAAGAGTTTTGAAAATATTTTTCCCGAAACAACTACACGCACTTTAGCCCATCCACTTTATGACACCGCGTGGCTTCACGTAATTCCCTTACAAGCCACACACACATAAGTCCCACCTTATGCTGCCTCATGCACATTAAAACATTTCCTTATACTGCTACAAGCGCGTCAATGTTACGTCACAATAACAACTTGCCAATAATCAACAATATCGATGTTTCCACAACAATAGCCCATGGATCAACCACAATGTGTGCAAGAGTATCATCAATAACAATGAATGTAAACTTCTCAACAAGAAAGACGTCTCAACAATTAATACTTCACCTCAATGTGATAAAGGACTTTCACAACTTCAACACCGATAACTCAAGAATGAGAAAGATAATTGTAAAACAAATGACACAATCAATCACCAAATCGTAAGGGGTTGTTCCCCCACACAAAGTTAGGCAAGATACTTACCTCAACTAGGCCAACTCAACCCTCGAAAATAGCTTTTCCCCTAAAATTTGCCTCCACACGGCTCAAATCTAACCAAAATTGACTTAATATCATCAAACAATGCAAGGGGAATCAATTAGGATAATGCTATGATCTGTACACTTTTCCCAAAAAGTCAACAAAAGTCAACCCGGAGTCTCCTCGGACAAAACCCGAGTCCAAAGGTAGATTCCGACTACCCATAACCCCACAAGTCCATATATGTGACTAGTTTCAAAATCCGAGTTCAAATCGATTCTCAAAACTCAAATTCTTATTTTTCAAAAACTTGACAAAGTTTCAAAAATTTCCACTTTCATTCACATGATTTTGATGTTAAATCTAAGATATATTGATGGAACATAGTTGGAAATAGATTAGAATCACTTACGGAAAGTTTGTACATGAAAATCCCCTCTACAAATCGCCTCCTATCGAGTCTAGTGTTCCAAAATGAGAGAATATGAGATGAAATCCCGACTTCCAGCCCTTTTGAACAGTTGTAGATGTCGCAATTGCGACATGGGTTTGCAATTGCAAACCCTCGCAATTGCGAAGTATTCCTCGCAGATGCGGCCACTGTCAGTCCTATGAGGAGGTCGCAATTGCGACTCTTGATTCGCATTTGCGAAGCCTGTCTCCATCGCAAATGCGTCTGTTTTGTTGCAAATGCGAACTACCCCTCTACAAGAGATTCTTTGCAATTGCGAGCTAGGTATCGCAATGAGCCCCCCTTGCTAAGCTCGCAATTACGAACATGGTGTTTGCAAATGCGACACTAGAGGCACCAGACACCAGATTTTTCATTTTTAGTTCAAAACCTTCTGAAACATGTCTGAAACTCATCCGAGCCCTCAGGGGTCCAAACCAACAATTCACACAAGTCTAAAAACATCATACAAACTCGCTCGCATGATCAAAAAACAAAAATAACACCCAAAACTACTAATCGAACACGAAAATGCATGAATTTCAAAGTAAAGTTCAAGAATCTCTAGAATTACAACTAAATGACCGAATCTTGTCGAATGAACTCCAAATGATACCAAATTTTGCAGACAAGTTCTAAATAGAATAAGAAACCTATTTCAAGTCCCAAATTGCAAAATTTTGGCAAAAGGGGAAAGGGGTGCAATAACACAAAATGACCGATCGGGTCGTTACATTCTCCCTCTCTTAAAACAAACGTTCATCCTCAAATGTGAATAAGGACATACCTGAAGTGATGAATAGATGAGGACATACCAAATCTGTGCCTAATAACTTAACCTCTCCCGGCTCAAACCAACAAACTGGGGAACGACACCATCTCCCATATAGGTCCTCATAGGGAGCCATCTGAATATTAGATTGGTAGTTGTTGTTGTAGGCAAATTCCGCAAGCGGCAAGAACTGATTCCAAGAACCCCAAAACTTGAATGGTGAGCTCGGACTATCCGTCCTTCTGGGCGTGAAATGTTGTACTCAACTCAAGCCGTGTGCCTAACTCATGCTGTATAGCTCTCCAGAAACACAATGTGTACTATGTGCCCTTGTCAGATGATGGATACCGGCACGCTATGAAGTCGGACAATCACGCCGATATAGATCTGAGCCATTTGCTCTGAATAATAGGTAGTCACTACCAGAATGAAATGAGCCGACTTGGTCAACCTGTCCACAATCTCCCATACCGCATCAAATTTTTCTAAGTCCGTGGGAGCCCAACAACGAAGTCTATGGTAACACGCTCCCATATCCACTCGGGAATCTCAAGTCTCTGAAGCAAACCACCCGCCCTCTGATGCTCATACTTCACTTGCTGACAATTTAGGCACCATGCTACATACTCCACTATGTCTTTATTCATTGTCCTCCACTAATAGTGCTGCCCCAAATCCTGATACATCTTAGCGCCACCCGGATGAATGGAGCACCGCGAACTGTGGGCCTCTTGAAGGATCAACTCATGCAACCCATCCACATTGTGCACACATAACGGGCCCTGCATCTGCAACACATCGTCATCTCCTATAGAAACCTCCTTGGCATCGACATACTGTACCGTGTACTTAAGGACAAGAAAATGGGGGTTGTCATACTGACGCTCTCTGATGCGATCATATAAAGGATACTGAGAAACCACGCAAGAAAGAACTCGACTGGGCTCCAAAACATCCAATCCAACAAACTTGTTGGCCAAGGCCTGAACATCCATGGCTAGTGGCCTCTCTACTGCCGGTAGATATGCTAAATTGTCCAAGCTCTACACCTTTTGACTCAAGGCACCGGCCACTACATTGGCTTCCGGGGATGATATAGAATAGTGATATCATAGTCCTAAAGCAACTCTAACCATCTCTGCTTCAACAAGTTAAGATCCTTTTTTTTAACAGATGTTGTAGACTTTGGTCGTCGGTATAGACCTCACAAGGGACACCGCACAAATAGTGCCGCCAAATCTTCAAAGCATGAAAAATAGCTGCCAATTCTATGTCGTGGACCGGATAGTTCTTCTCATGGACCTTCAGATGTCGAGACACGTAGGCAATCTCCCTACCGTCTTGCATTTACACTTTGCCAAGGCAAACACGGGATGCATCACAGTACACAATGTAAGACCCCGAACCCGTAGGCAACACCAACATTGGGGCTGCAATCAAAGAAGTCTTGAGCTTTTGAGAGCTCGCCTCACACTCATTGGACCATCTGAAAGGAGCACCCTTCTCGGTCAATATGGTCATAGGTGCAGCAATAGATGAGAAACCCTCTATGAAATGCCGATAATACCCAGCCAAACCAAGGAAACTCTGAATCTCGATGCTAAAAACGGTCTGTTCCAACTCTGAACTACTCCAATCTTTTTCGAACCTACCTTGATCCCCTCACTCGACACCACATGACCCAAAAACGCCACTGCATCAAGCCAAAATTCACACTTTGAGAATTTTGTATACAACTTCTTCTCTCTCATGGTCTGGAGCACGATCCTCAAGAGTTGCTCATGATCTTCCCAGCTGGGAGAGTACGCCAAGATGTCGTCAATAAACAGAATGACGAATAAATCAAGATATGGTTGGATTACACTGTTCATTGTGTGCATAAATGATACTGGGGCGTTGGTTAGCCCAAATGACATCACAAGGAACTCGTAGTGACCATACAGAGTCCTAAAGGTAGTCTACTATAAACCAATCTTTGAGAACACTCTAACATCCTGTAGCTGATCAAATAAGTCATCAATGTGCGGCAATAGATACATGTTCTTCACCATAACTTTGTTCAATTGCAGATAATCAATACACATGTGCATAGAACCATCATTCTTCTACACAAACAAGACCGGAGCACCCTACGACGACATACTAGGCCGAATGAAACCCTTATCAAGCAACTCTTGCAACTGCTCCTTTAACTCATTCAACTCTGCTGAGGCCATACGGTATGGTGGAATATAAATGGGCTGAGTGCCCAGCAATAAGTCAATACCAATATCGATATCCCTATTAGGCGACATGCCTGGAAGATCCACTGGAAAATACATCTGGGAAGTCTCTCACTACTGGAACTGACTCACGGAGTATCACCACTAACATCTTCCACCAATGGAACAATCCGCACTGCCACTCTGACGAGCGAGAAACACACACATAAATATGCTCGCTAGGCGAATATAGTATAATATAATATCGTATCAATGGCGATTGGAGTTAAACAGTATTTTCATAGTTTATAGCTTGATTGCTATCCAAAAAAATTACTTTTACATATGTAATTAAAACTAAAATTAACTAAAAGTCTAACTTATCGATGAATGACACTCGAACAAAAGTAAGCAAGGAAGATATCAATGGGAGAAAATAGGGATTGACTAGATAGGTGCAAGATAAATGTCTGGGATCTAATTCTAGTTAATTCACTTTTAATGTTCAAGTGGGTCTCTCGAATTCACTCAACTATTAGTTCAAACGCTGAGTAGAAACTTCTCTTAATTCTCAACCTCACAATATGAACCAATTTAAGCTCAGTGAAGATATGCAAGAATTCATAGTGGATTGGTCTTTAGGAGAACCTCTCTCGATTATCCTCCTAACTAGGTTTAACAATATTTTAACTAGCCTCTTTCAATACTACAAAGAATTAATGAATTCAACCAATAAGATAATGAAAAGATGTCACAAGTTATGCCTCTCTCTATTACATGAACCTGTGAATATAGATGCAACTATTAAAACGTCCAAAACAATTCAGTACATAAAAACTAGAGTATCCACAAACAAATATGAATACACCAAATTCATCAAACCCTAAAGAGAACTACTTCATGATATGGAGCAATTCATCATAAGTATATTTAAAGTAAAGGAAAACATGAAATGATCCAACCTATTGTCTTGAGTGAGGATTGAATTATGAACTCCCTTGTGTTTCTTCTTCTCTAACTCCTCCTTAGCCTCCTTAGGTCCGTTTTTCCATGTATATATACCAATTAGGTTCGGGCCCAAACGGAAACACCTTTTCCTATGCAAAATAGGACACTTTCCGGCGTTGGACGTGCGAGGCAGCGCACCTGGTAGTGTGCTCGCGCATATGGCCACGCACTTTGGACAGTGTTCTGCTTGACTTGCGCGGTCAGTGCGCGCTCACGCACCTAGGTGGCGTCCTGCACAATTCATCGTCTATCTCGTTAAGTGCACTATTGTCCATTGATCCCTGAACACGATCCCAACTTAATGTTTGGGCTTTTACTCAAACTTCAAAGCTCCAGCATAACTTGAATTCTTTCCAAAACATCTACAAAGCTAGGAATCACTCCTACAAGGCATAAAACACACAATTAGTGCTAAACACTAGCGATTAAAGCTCAACTCAATCAAAGTGAAGTAAATTAGAGTGCCATAGGCGACTAAAACAGGAGATTATAGCCTACCATCCACACCCTACACTTAAACCATTTCTCGTCCTCGAGCAATCAAACTACACTTTACAAAGACACGACCTTTTTAAACAACTCTCCTAACGCATCATACCAATAGTACTTAAAATAGACTAAGCACAATAGTGTAACATCCTAGCCTCAAGATTTGACTATAAAACACCACGCATTTTTCAAAACCCGCTCACTTACTCCAACATAGAGGTCAACGACATTACTTTTCCGTCATGAAGAAACTGCAATACATAACAAAAGAGAGTAGTTCCACACACAATAGAGATTAAGAACAACTAGGAACTCAAGATAGAAAGAATTTACTCACTCTCAGAATTAAAATTCATATGCCACAAAAGATGAACCATAGGCTTGCCCAGTGTACTACTCTACTAATTGAGCTCATTTAGCCGAGGATCAAGTAGGACTTTAATTGGTTGTATTGTAAGCTGCGGGATTGGTAGGATACATTTAGATATAAGAGTGACTACACCTCTTTAAGCACTTTATTACATACACTTTACCTTCCAAACCCCACACTTATGTCAAACCATAACTCCACCTTAGCATCAATATATATATATATTAACTCCCTACTTCTTTAAGCACAATTACATCAAGAATTACCACTATCAAGGAATTAACCATACAATAAATTTTGTTTTTCTTTCTTTTTCAATTCAAGTGGCTCTTACTTTTTCTTTTAAAATAGTGCACCTTTCTCCTTATTTCAATAGTTCCACTAAAAAGCCAAACCAATCACCCCACACTTAAACTTTTTCACAGTTCATAACAATTTGAAGTGCTCATGAGAGGTACAAGTTAAGATCATACAGTTTAAGGTATTTACACAAGAGTCAAAAACTGAGCTTAAGCGTCACATCTAAAGCGCTCACTATTCTCAAGGTATAATAAAGTTAAGAGATATTAAATTCAATTCAGCTCTCACCACAAGGCTTCTTATTTCGAGCCAAAAATAAAAACTAACTACACCCGGTTCAATCCAAACTCTTGGAAAAGAACCGCGGCACAAAGAAAAACCAAGGGGGAATTATTACACTGCCTACCAAGAGAAAATCTTTTTGTCTTTTACTTTCGAATTTAATCCCACAAGAAAAGTCGAATGATATCCATCTTCGGGAAGAATCGAAAATTTTATAAAATTTTTATGGTTTTTTTTTTGAAATTTTTTCTTCTAACTATTAAAAAGCAAAACAAACTAAAACTAATATACATACAACATACAAATATCCCCCACCTCACACTTTAAGTTGTGGCATATCCCCATGACATACAATTAAAAAGCATGAGATAAAGGAAACTTCCCTGAATATCTAGTCAGGGTTTGAGTCAAAGTTGGGCTCCATTCTTCTCGCCCGAACTAGTGCACACATCCATGCAAACAGTTTCTTCTCAGCCTTCTTGGGATACACCCCACACTTATCTTGTTCACTAACGGTAGCCTTCTCTTTTGAACTCATCACCTTTCACTCAACATTTGCAGTTGGCTTCTCCTTTTTCACCCCCGTTTCTACATTCATCTCGAACATCATTGTCTTCTCACCCACTCTAAGCATGAGGTTTCTATCATGTATATCCAATATTAATCTACCCGTTGCTAAGAATGGTCTTCCTAAGATAAGGGGGACCTCTTTCTTCTCTTCCATCTTCACCACTATGAAATCTACAGGAAATACAAACTTATGTACCTGAACTAAGACATCTTCCACTATCCCCTCGGGTATGATAGTTGTTTGCTTTGCAAGCTTCAATGATATTAGCACAGACCTTATCTCTCCAATCTCATTCTTCGGCTTCCTGTAAATAGACAAAGGCATTAAATTAATTGAGGCACCAGAATCACATAAAGACTTATCAAAATTAAGAGTGCCTAACGAGCAAGGTATAACAAAACTCCCCTGGATCTCCACAATTTTGTGGGAGTTTGCTTTAGAAGATTGCGCTGCAATGCTCTGTGAGCTTGACCACTGAGGTCTCTTCTATCTTCCTCTTCTTTGTAAGGATCTCCTTCAAGAATTTGGCATAAGCGGGCATTTGTGTGGGAACTTCTGTGAATAGCAAATTTACATTACCATGTCTCAGCATGTCTTGAAATCTCTCAACCTGCTTATCCAGCTTTCCTCTATATAGCTTTTGGGGAAACAGTAGAACAGGCATGTGCTCACTCTCATTTATTTCCTCCCTTCTCGAAGTCTCCTCCTTCTACTTTTTCTCAGCTCCCTTCTTGTCTTTCTTCTTTTTATCAACTTAAATTTTCAGCTTCTCCTTACTTTCTTTTTCAGGTACCACCTCTTTTTTGACTGGAGTGGGATCTCTCAAGACTTGCCTGCTTCTCAAGGTCACCGCATTTAGTGTTTCTTTGGGGTTTCTTTCGGTATCAGCAGGCGGAGGGCTTGGGATTCTCTCAAACAATGCAGTTGCAATTTCTCTCACTTGCTTCTCCATGTTTCACAACCCTGTGCCATGTTCATTGATAGCTTCAACATGCGAAACTAGCCTCTCATCAGTCTTGTACAATAAAAGATTTCATCAGATCTTCTAGCCTAGGCTGAGTGGAATGTTGAGGCTGGAACTGCGGCCTCTGGTGATTTTGGAAGCCTGGAGCTCCTAGTCCCTTGAATCTGGAGTTGTTTTGTTTCCATCCATTTGTAGTGCCCCCAGGTGAACTACACAAAAACCCAGGGTGCTTCTGCCCCAAGGTGCTTATGTGTAGGGTGTCCACTTCCACATATATCACAAGATGCATGGGGCTCACTATGTACTGAAGCTAAGGCGGCTTCCTTATTTCCTTGTCCATGGCATCAAGTTATACCTACACCGATGTGTTAGCATCAATTCGGTGAACACTAGTTGATCTTCTTCGTTCAGCAATCTTAGAGGGCCACTGATTTGCATCTTCAGATAACTCATTGGGAATTGTGACTATCTCCTCTAGAGTATTCTTTATTAACGGGCCTCCAGCTGCATTACTCAATGCTCTGGTACGGCTGGTGTAAATCCATCCAAAAAGTCCTGGAGTGCCTCCAGAGTTCAATTCCACTATGTTGACACTTTCGCACTATCTCTTTAAACCTCTCCCAAGCTTCAAACACACTTTCAGTATCGTTTTGGAAAAAGTTATGGATTTGCCTTCTAAACTTGCATGTCTTAGCTGATGAGAAATATTTATCAAGTAATTTTCTTGTCATCTCATCCCATGTTCTAATCGAACTATTAGGCAAACTTCGAAGCCAGTGTTTTGCGTCATCTTTAAGTGTGAAGGGGAATGCCCTTAAGTAGATTGCATCTTGTGACACACTATTGTATTGAAAGGTGTTCATAATCTCCTCGAAGTCCATCAGATGATTGTTTAGATCTTCGTTCATCTTTTCTCTGAAGACACAACTGTTTTGCAGAGTTTGAAGCAACCCCTGCTTCAACTCAAAAATGTTAGTTGCAATTGGAGGTCGTCTCGCACTCGATAATCCTTTGTTCTATACCGGTCTAGCATAATAACCAAGTGCTCTTAAACCACCAGGTGATATATTTCCAAACTGGTCTAGAACCCAAGGTTGATTCTGAGCAATTCTCCAACCTCTCTCTTCTTCATAGACAATTTGTGTTTTTCTAAGAGTCGTTTCCTTAGTGAGGATTGAATGATCAACTCCATTGTGCTTCTTCTTCTCTAACTCCTCCTTAGCCTCCTTAGGTATTTGATGTGTCAAAGTCCAGACAATATCGTTTTCCCATGTATATATACCAATTAGGGTTGGGCCCAAACAAAAACGCATTTTCCTATGTGAAATAGGACACTCTCTGGCGTTGGATGTGCGAGGCAGCACACTTGGGATTGTGCTTATGGCCACGCACTTTGGACAGTGTTCTGCTTGACTTGCACGCCCAGTGCGCGCTCACGCACATGGGTGTCGTCCTGCTCAATTCTTCATTTCTCTCGTTAAGTCTAGTATTGTCCGTTGATCCCCGAACACGATCCCAACTTAATCTTTGGGCTTTTACTCAGACTTCAAAGCTCCAGAATAACTCAGATTCATTCCAAAACATCTACATAGCTAGGAATCACTCCTATAAGGCATAAAACACACAATTAGTGTAAAACACTAGCGATTAAAGCTCAACTCAATCAAAGTGTAGTAAATTAGAGTGCAATAGGTGACTAAAACACGAGATTATAGCCTACCATCATGTTATGTTGCAACGGAGGCCAGAATAGGCAATCGCAAACCTCGTCAACGACATTCTGCCAGTCGATGGCCACAACTTAGCTTCGCAGTCAAGAGTATCTCTTGGGCATTCTTTTCTTTCCTTTATTATTACCTTGAATGTTTTGACATTTTGCTCATGTAGCTTCAGGCATGATTGCGATTTAAGTCAATCACACCCAAGTGGCGATTATTTTATATTTTTTAGTAAAGCTCTCCCAACAAGCTGAGACGCACTTTACAACTTAAGCTCTCCCAACAAGCACAGACATTTTTTCAGTGCAAAGCTCTACCAACAAGCGGAGATGCACTCTACAAGTCAAGCTCTCCCAACAAGCGGAGACACTTTTAATTCCTCCGGCAGCTGCGGAACGGTACACAACCCATCTAACAAATTATATCAAGTTCAAGTATCCCATCATCCTGATCGGCTAAGCCGCCTCACCACCATGCTGTGTGGGTCGACATCACATCACATTCCGCTAGCAATCATCTCATCCCATTTAAGGGGAAATATCTCAACACATCAATCTCAGCCCATATAAGGGGAAACAACGTCATCACATCAACACAGGGATTTACCCCTCAATCACTCCTACATCGGCACGTGTAGTTTTAGGGTTAGGTTATTTCGACCTACCTTCTCTCGATGACTAAATGATACTCCTAAAGAATTTATCAATTAAAAGATTTACAACTCATTTCATAATCTTTAACACATCTTTCCATTTTACTAGCACTAGTGGCCACAATAGTAATGTCATTCTCGACGCGTCGATCGTATTTCGTATTTCATACTCACCCCTTTCACTTTCAAGCATCATCATGGGATATCAAAAACAAGGGATTTCTAATAAAAATTTTAGGTATACATATGAGCAATTAAGAGCCTTAAGCACATTGAGTTTTCTTTCACAATTTGGCACAACTTTCATTTGAAGCACGACTTGAAGTCATAACATTTTAACACACAAACCATACTTTGAGCGCATTCTCGGATGATAACATAATATGACAAGAGCATTTGGAGCACATCTTAAACATATATCTTTCAACACAAAGCTTATTCGGAATAGTCAAATTTATAATGACTAACTTAGGACATGAGAAATAAGAAATTGGCCCATCATACTTGAGACTTACAAGAACATCATGGGATTCATTTCTAAGTGAGAAATTTAGCCAACATACCTCACTTTGAGCTTCCCCTAAATTAATACAATGCTCCGGAAATCCTAGAAACTTCAATCTATTTAGAAACATAACAAAATTGAACCATAATTAGGAAGATACTAGGGGATTCAACTCATTTGAGCATTTTGTCAAACACTAGGTGGGCATTATGATTCTAAGGTCCTCCTATGGTGGATTCCTTCATCCCACAACCCAATATCTACTATTTTGAGCTCAACAACCTTCCCACAACTTTGTTGGTACATGCATGCATAGATAACACTCCTATACCTAAGAATCACACTCCCCATTATCCATCTTCTACCCCAAACTCAAAATAGAAGACTACGGGTATGGAACCTTACCTCATGGATGAAGACCTTGTGAGTTTTCCTTGTGAATTCTCCACGTCTTGAGCAAGGATTGATAACTAGTTTAGGGATCCCTCCTCTCATTCTAGAACTCTTTCCTCTCTCTAAAATATCAGTTTGAGCCATCTAAAATAGCCCACAAGGTTATTTTATAAAAATGGGGTTGGGTGAATTTTTCCAAATCTTAAAACTTAGGGAAGCTAGGTCTGCAGTCATAGACCGTACCGTCAAATGACTATGCGGCCCGCAAAAGGGATTGCAGAAATGGCCCCAAGAACTGAGCAGGTCTGCGACTGATCTGCGGTCTGCAGGTCGATTATGCGGTCGCATAATTAACAGCAGAACCTCCTTCCGAAGTTTTCTCCTGCTGGTTCTGCGACGGATTTGCGGCCCGCAAAACGATTATGCAGTCGCATAGTTGACCGCAAACGACCTCCAAAATTGGCCCATTTCTTTGCTTCACCCCGTGGTTGATCTGCAACCCGCAGAGTAGTTCTTCAGTCGCATAATGGACCGTAAAAATGCCCTGCTCTGCAACAATTTTTCTCAAACTCTCCAACGCGTTGTACAACCCGAAAAATTCGTTCCGTGTCGAGCTAATTTCTACAATCCTCAAACACATTATCCCACCTCCGCAACACGAAGCCCCGAGTTCTAAGTAAAATTTTATGGGGTCTTACATCCTCCCCCGCTTAAGATCATTCGTCCTCAAATGAGGGTCAAAATCCTCCATTTGCATCCAATGTGGCTCAACTATTTATTTATACACCAGCAGTTCCAAATTTTGACTAACTCCCTAAATTTCCGAAGATTTTTCCATAGTCTCCCCTATAACATGGCCTATCCACCTGTCAGAGAATACCATAAACCAATCCTAATAACATATACAAAATCCAACAATGCAACATAACATGAACACAACACCAACTGTGGCCTCATAAGCAATATATTACCAAAAGGAACACCCTTAACATCAACTTTACAAGTGAAACATAATTCATAGAAGGTAAACTCTTGACTTTTCCATAGAACACAACTTCATAAATACATAGTTATTCAAACAAATGAGGGTACTTCTTCTTCATTTCTTCCTCGGCCTCTCAGGTGGCCTCTTCGACCTATTGGTTTAGCCATAGAACGTTAACGGAGGCAATTTCTTTACTTCTCAGCTTTCGGATCTGCCTATCAAGAATAGCAACTGGAATCTCTTCGTAAGTCAATTCCTCATTAACCTTAATTGTCTCAACCAGAACAATAAGCGATTGATCTCCAACCACCTTCTTCAACATAGGTACATGAAACACGGGGTGAAATAAAGACATCTCTGGAGGTAGTTCAAACCTGTAAGCCACTTGAACAGTCTTGTAAATGATTATGTACAGTCCGACATACCTCAAACTCAATTTTCCTTTCTTACCAAACCGCATTATACCCTTCATGGGGGAAACCTTCAAGAATATGTCTTGGAACTCCAAATCCCTACAACGTACATCCGAATAGGACTTCTGACGACTCTGGGCAGTTTTCAACCGTTCATTAATGATCTTAACCTTCTAAATAGCCTGATGCACGAGGTCTGGCCCTATCAACTCTGCTCTCCAATCTCGAACCACCCAATGGGAGATCTACACCTCCTACCATATAGAGCCTTGAACGGCGCCATATGAATGGTAGCATGATAACTGTTGTTGTAGGCAAACTCTATGAGTGGAAAATGATCATCCCAACTACCCTTGAAATCAAGAACACAAGTGCAGAGCATATCCTCAAGCGTCTGAATAGTCCTCTCTGCCTGCTCGTCTGTCTGTGGATGAAAGGCTGCACTAAGATTCACCTGAGTACCCAAACCTTGCTGAAATTTCTTCCAAAAATATGTTGTGAATTGTGCCCCTCGATCTGAGATAATAGAAATCGGAGTGCCATGCAACCTGACTATTTCCTTGATATACAACTGAGCATATTATTCTACTGTGTCAGCAGCCTTATCAAGTAAGAAGTGTGCTGACTTTGTGAGTCGATCCACAATTACCCAAATCAAATCAAACTTGCAAGGAGTGCGAGGTAGTCCTACCACAAAGTCCATATTGATCATCTCCCACTTTCATATCACAATTTCTATGTTCTGTGCCAACCCACCAAACCTTTCATATTCGGCCTTCACTTTCTGACAATTTGGACATCTTGCCACAAAGTCCGCTACATTCCTCTTCATTTCATTCAACCAGTAAACTTCCTTAAGATCATGATACATCTTTGTAGAGCCAGGGTGCATGGAATACCTAGAAGTGTGAGCCTCGGTCATGATCCTTCCCCGGAGACCATCTACATTAGGAACACATAATCGCCCTTAGTATCTTAGTGTACCATCATCCATGCCAAGAGAAAAAGCCATGGTCTTATGTTTATAAATCCCCTCCTTCAACTGTACCAACAACGGATCGTCGTACTGCTTCTCCTTGACTTCCATAATAAGCGATGATTAGGCCTTATTTTGCACAATTACCCCTCCTTCACTAGAGTCCTCAAGAAGAACTCCCAAACTGGCCAACCAGTGAACTTCTTTGGCCAACGGACTTGATGTGCCTCTAGTGAGCCAAACTACCCATGGATTTTTGGCTAAGAGCATCCGCCATAACACTAGCCTTCCCCGGTTGATATAGAAAATCGATGTCGTAGTCCTTGAGTAACTCAAGCCACCTACTCTACCGCAGATTTCAATTCCTTCTATTTGAAAATATATTGAAAGCTCTTATGGTTCATGAATATATCCACAAGGACCCCATACAAATAATGACGCCATATCTTTAACGCAAGCACTACCGCTGCAAGTTTTAAGTCATGTGTTTGATCGTTCTTCTCATGATTTTTGAGTTTCCTGGAAGCATAGGTGATCACCTTGCCATGTTGCATCAATACACACCCAAGTCTGATCCATGAAGTATCATAATATTCTACAAACCCTTACGTACCCTCCGGTAAGGTCAACAGCGGTACCGTAATCAATCTTTATTTCAACTCTTGGAAGCTCTTTTCAGAAGCATCTGACCATTAGAACTTAACTGCCTTCTGCTTCAATTTAGTCAATGGAGAGGCAAGAGTAGAGAACTCCTCCACAAACTTTTTGTAATACCCAGCTAAGCCCAAGAAGCTGCAAATCTCTGTTGGAGTTGTAGGCCTTGGCCAATTCTTCACAGCTGCGATCTTCTGCGGATCAACCATAATTCCTCCTCTAGAGATGACATGATCCAAGAATATGATAGATTCAAGCCAAAATTCACACTTTGAAAACTTTGCATACAACTTATGCTGAAATAGATTTGCAACACTGCCCTGAGATGATTGCCATGGTCCTCTTGACTTCGTAAATATACAAGAATATCGTCAATGAACACTATCAAAAATGAGTAAAGAAAAGTCTTGAAGACTCAATTCATAAGATCCATGAAAGCTGTAGGGGAATTTGTTAGTGCAAAAGACATTACCAGAAATTCGAAGTGCCTATATCGGGTTGTAAAAGCTGTGTTCCGAATATCCTGTTCCCTGATGTTCAACTGGTGATACCTGAATCCTAAATCAATTTGGAGAACTACTTAGCACCCTACAATTGGTCGAACAAGTCATCCATCATTGGTAGTGGGTACTTATTTTTTATTGTGACTTTGTTGAGCTGCTGATAATCAATACACATTCTCAATGACCCATCTTTCTTCCTTACAAAGAGAACCGATGTGCCCCAAGGTGATACACTCGGCCAGATGAAATGCTTCTCTCACAAGTCCTTCAACTGCTCCTTTGGTTCCTTCAATTCTGCCAGTGCCAATCTGTAGGGTGGAAAAGATATAGGCAACGTGTCTTGCATCACATCAATCCCAAAACCAATCTCCCGGTCTGGTGGAATCCCGGGGAGCTCATCAGGAAAGACCTCTGAAAATTCATTCACAACTGGCACGGACTCAAGTGTAAGTGCCTCAGTATCGGTGTTCGTAACCCGGACCAAATGGTAAGTACACCCCTTTTGATCAACTTCATAGCCTTAAGGGAAGAAATAAACCTACCCTTCGGCACCACATCATCCCTCTTCCATTCAATAATTGGCTCATTTGGAAATTCAAACCTAACGATTCTGGTTCGGCAATCAAGCTTAGCAAAACATGATAAAGCCAGTCCATCCCTATTATTACATCAAAATCAACCATCCGCAATTCAATGAGATCGGCCAGAGTGTCCCAACCACGCACCGTGACAACACAATCCCTATTAACCCACGCGGCCATAATAGACTCACCAACCGGAGTAGATGATGTGCCGGGTAATTTCGGCACATTTTGATACTATTTGCTTAAAGTCTAACTTGTTTTACTTGTTGATTCTCGTGATATATATGTAATTTTAGTGTATTTGCAGAATAACAAGTGTCAAGACCCTGAAGAACAGAAAGAGTGCAAAAAGTAAGCTGAAGCCAAGAAAAGAGGTTAAGAGCATCGCATCGGTAAAAATGCGGTCGCAGAATGGACATGTGAATCGCATATTCTACAAGTAGATCGCAGACGAAGATAGAACTTTAGGATAATCGTCATGTTGAGAATGCGGTCGCAAATGTGACCGCAAAACAGGAATGCGAACCGCGAATTGGCCTGGTGGAATCGCAAACATGAACAGAGTTCTGGGGGAAAATTAGTGTGAAGAATGCGATCGCATTCTACGATCGCGTATTCAAAATGCGAAGCGCAAACCAAGATGCGACGAGAGCAAAACTGCCTGGTGTGATTTGCGACGGATGATGATGATTTGCGAACCACATTCCTGTTCTGCAGCAGAAATGCGGTTCGCATTATTTCAACTAGGGTATAGCTGACCGACATTCGCCTCGGGTTTTGGGCCTCTATAAATAGGTTTTATAGGGTTTTGTGAAGTCATTCTTGTCAGAACGTAGAGTAGAAAGTACGGCACTTGAGTATTTTTGAATTCTGAGAAGCTTTGGTGATTGAAAACCTTCTATTTTTGTAAGATGACATCAATTATTCTTCCTTGTTCTTTAATTATCAGGATGTGTAGCTAAAATCAAACGCTAAGGTTGTGAATCCTAGATGGGTAGAATGTTGTTGATATCTTGATGTTGAATTCGAATTCCAAAGGAAGCTAGATATTTATTTATTTCTCGTTCTTGAACTGATCGTTAATGGTTGCAAACATTAATGAACGCCAATTACCTCTAACTTATCTTGGAAAAGTGAGATAGAGTTTGGTAGAAATAAATAACAAAAATTCAAGGCTTTAAACCTTGCTTAACGAAACCACTTAGGAATAAGTAGGTTTTAATTTGGCGATTAATTGGTTGCTCTTTAGAATGACTCTTTCGTATTTGGGAAAATCGCAAGAGGATACATTATCCAAATATTGGGAAATATTGGGTAGTAAGTTAGACATCAATTGTATATCAAGAAAGGATTCAATATTAGTATCAAGGACATTCTACTACATTAAAGGGGGCAGAACCTTGGTTTCTTAAATTCATAGTTCTTACGTTCAAACTATTCTTACACATTAGTTCTCAATTTTCGCTTTCCTTATATATTCAGCACTTCTTTATTCTATTTGGCTACTTGCTAGAATTACGACTTGGTAAAGTATTACATTAATTGGACAATAGTTTCATGCCTATTCCCTGTGGGATTCGACCCTAACCTTGTTGGGTTACTATATTTGACATCGATCGCTTACACTATTATTAGGGTGTAATTTGAGCGAATCAGTAGACACGGAGAACGGCTCATGAAGTTGTTTCGGTTCTATCCCAAGTTCCATAGCAACATAAGAAGTGACATAGGACAAAGTGGAACCGAGATTAATAAAAGCATATACATCACGAGATTGGGCAGTCAATATACCTGTGACAACATCTGGAGAAGCCTCTGAACTCTGGCGACCCCTCATAGCATAGAAACAGTTGGGTCCTCCCGAGCTCTTTGCACCACCTCTAGCTGCACCACACCCTGCGGGTGTTGGAGTGCCTCGAGCTGGGGGAGGTGCTACAGATGAAGTAGCTGCAGAGCTGGCTGGCTGTGTCGTTCCCTTGCAGACACTCGGGCAGGACGAGCGTCCATCCCTCTAAATGTGACCCCCCATACCGCACTCGTATCATATGGTTTGGTCCATGAAGCAGGCCCCAAAATGCATCTTCCCACACCTACAGCATGGGGGCCTCCACTACTGCTGGAATCTCCTGCCAGGCCGATCCTGCTGGTAGGATCCCCTGTTGGTAAGAACCATTCTTATTTCGTTTCTGTGCTGAGGCCGGAGCTCTAAGGCTGGCACAATTAAATGAAATGGAAGAATTCCTTCTTCACGCTTATGACAATGCAGCAGTTTATAAAGAACGAATGAAATTCGTCCCTGATACAAAGATCTTGAAAAGAGGGTTTAAGGCAGGGGACCTGGTTTTGCTGTTCAATTCAAGACTCAAATTATTTTCAGGGAAGCTGAAGTCCAAATGGTCTGGACCATTTAAAGTTGTTGATGTCTCTCCGTTTGGAGCTGTTGAATTAGAATCGGAGGATGGGCTCCGAACTTTCAAGGTTAATGGGCAGAGAATCAAGCACTACTTGGGAGTAGATGGAGAAAAACATGTGGTAGAGCAGCTGGCTCTAAAAGATGATCAAATCCCAACTACAGAATGATTGCAGAAGCATCCTAGCATCGTCGTGCCGCGACGTTAAATCAAGCGCTTCATGGGAGGCAACCCATGTGTGGTATCATTAGCTTTTGTCTATGTTGTATTTTTATTTATTTAGAATTCAATATCACATCTGTACTTAGGTCTATTTGAAGGGTTTTAGAATGTAGAAATGTGATAAAAGGATACAAGAATTGAAGAAGAGTGTTTGAAACTGCAGAAAAACATCAAGGTGAAAAATGCTGCACAAATGCGGTCGCATTTGAGATATGCGAACCGCATTTGTGCCGCAAACTGAAGCAGAAACTTGAGCGAACATATTAGGCAAAAATGTGGTGGAGGCTCCTAATTTGCGGTTCGCATGTGAGTTATGCGAATCGCATTCTCACCGCAAACAGAGACAGAGAATTCAGCCCACAAGTCTGATGAAAATGCGATGGAAGTTCCTATTATGCAGTTCGCATTTCAATTATGCGGAACTTTAAGCGTCGCGTAATTGCCCGGTACATGTCCGCATTTCATCCTGTTCTAAAGCCTTCAATCTAAGTATATAAAAAAAACAAAAAAAAAAACACACAAACAAACAAAAAAAGAGAAGAGAAGACGGAAACAGAGAAGACCTCCGACGAACATCATCGGAAAAGTAAAAGTGCTGGTCCAAGAGTTGATTCACCTTTAACCTAAGAGCTACGATCTTCTTCCCAAGGTATGTGCACTCGTTGCTTCACCTTAAATTCTTATTTTGAAAACCTAGGGTTTATTGTTCAGTAAAGATGTTCAAAGTTGTTGGAATGGAAATAGTAATATAAGGTTTTCTTGCTTGAGGGATGCATATGCGAGGATATTTGAATGTATTTGCGGTCCACAAACTCAAAATTGTGGACCGCAATTTGATCACATCCCTAAACCCTAGGTCTATGAGGAAGAAGACATTTGCGGTGATTCTGCGATCACATAGTCGATATGCGGACCGCAAGCCACCCAAACAAGGACAGAACGTTTGGTTAGCATTGGTGAAGGATGCGGTTGAAATGCGATCGCATATCATGCTTTGCGATGAGTATGCGATCACACTTGTGTGTCTCTACCAGGCTTAAGGTCAAAGATGATCTGCGATGGATTTGCGGTTCGCATAATGGTTATGCGGTTCACAAAATCCACCGCAGACCACCCTCTACCTGGCACACAAAAGAATGCGACGTGTTTGCGGTTCGCATAGTGGTTATGCGACCGCAAACCAC